>JBAMCF010000367.1:0-53369 GCA_037075285.1 Drosophila lutescens
CTTTCTCTAGATCTTTCCACCCTCACACACACACAGCTATATATGTATTCAATACCTATTCTTCAGTGACTTAATAGAAGTCAACTAATCAAACTATAGAAATTTATACACATACACATAAACATATTTGGACCTAAGTGAATGCGTTCTCTGATATAAAATTGAGTTCTGTAAGGTTTGTTGAGTTAGTATATTTTGAACCTTTATTCAAACCTATTATGGACGATTCTGTCATAATCGAGTTTGTCGATGAACCGGAGGTCATCGAGGAAAATAGTCCAAGGAAGTCATGCTTCGTAGAGTTTTTTGGCCCGAACGAACCTCAACTCAGCGCACCGTTGATAAGAACGACTCGTTAATTATCGAACAAAATACTCCCAGGGAAGATATGAATCAGGTTGTATTCGAACCCGCGATGTCATCATCCCAGCGCGCGGATGAGGATAAAGCCATAAACCACGTTTTACGACCTTCAAACGAAGGCGAATCCTCGGAGCAGTGGTTTGATGGAATGTGTGGGCAAACTATTCGACGAGGAAATCCTATACCAACCCTCCCAGGAACCTGACTCTAGATTCCCGGACGATGATCACCTATTCAATGAGGTTATTGACAATGTTAATCCAATGGCTGTACTGCTAGATGACAGCTGGAACAATGAATTAGAAAATTTTACTATATAAATACAAAATAAAATGTATTTTGAACATTGAAATAATATTATTGTTATTTTTCATTTATTTGGGATGGGTTGGCATACTATCGAATATAATCAAATACTTTTATATAAAAATAAATAAAATGAAAATTTAAATCTTAAAAACATTATTCTTGCCGCATATTTTTTTTGATTTCTTGTAACATTCTGGGATATGTCCAAATGTCTGGATGAAGCCGGGATTTTAGTGTGAAGTTGTGTATCAACAAAATATGCATAAGCAAATCGTTGCACAGCCAAAATTTCTTTATTCCAGGACAGAAACAACACACGTAGTTGCGCGATTTCGACTTTTCATAACTGAAGTTGTGTATTTTTAAGGTGTGTACTTTCAAACCGTTGCGGTTAGTGAAGGATTTTGTTATAGGCCATAACTCGCAAGTAAACGTTTTCATTCTGAGTCTGAAGTATAAACTGGATGATCTCAAAATAAATTTCGTTTATAAAGATTGTGGAAACCTCATTTATTTATATATCAATATATGTGTATATGTTTACATATACACATATATATGTTTATGTATACCTTTATGTATATATAATATGTATACATACATAAATATATGAAATCTCGTGATCAATAAGCTATTCCCGAGTATAAAAGGCTATGTGGTATTCCATAACAAAATTAGTATACATTAGTAATTTCTCTGAGAATAACCAATCCATATAAGGTCTAATAGAAATGGTATGTGTAATTGTGAATATATGCTATACTATACTAAATTCTTCAATATCAGGATTTCATAGACATCCTTAATAAAATGAACCCTGTGATTGGTTACACTAAAATTGAAAATCTATGTATTGGATTTGAATACAAGATCATTGATTGCAAACTGAAGAAAACATCCTATGGAAATAAAATAGCCTTAATAACAGACAAGGACAACGAACAGATTTGGATATTTTTACCTACAAGTTATAAATAAGCTACCAAGACACCATTCACGAAATTGAGTGAAAATGTTATTTCTCATATGGTATATAAAGGAAAAGATAAACAATCGATTTAATCCTGCCATGATTTTTAACTATAACGAAAAATATATAAAGTAAATAAGAACAGTTTCCCAATATAAACGAGTGAGTTTCTTTATTCTACATCAGTCCTTTTGAGAACACCTAAGAGTAAAGACAGCCAAAAATGTCGCCAAACAAATTGCGCTGTTTCTTATTCAATCTGAAGACATGGTTTTCTAGGAACACATCAGAAGGCTGGAGCATTTGAAATATACTTTGGAGTGACGGAGGAAAAAGAACTAATTTACTGAAGTACGGATTCCACTACAAACTTTGTCCGTGGAGTGATGACGATGCAACGGTTGGACCAGACACATGCCAGTGTCATAGCCTATCTAATTTAAAAGACGAAGCCCTTAATATTGTTAAATATTATAAGTTAAATCAAAGATTGTATAACCTAAACAATAAATAATCTTAATTGAAGTTTATTCAGTTTTATTTGACTTTTTTATTTTAAACATTTTTTCAACATTTTTAGAATTAGGCTTATCATTATAGTTAAAATCATTTCCTAAAAATTTTTTAAAAGCAATTTAATGATTTATTTTTACTTTTTATAAAGTCCATAGAGAATGCAATAATGCCCACAAGTGTGTGAAAAATAAACTTGTGCTAGAAAATTTCGGGATCTGTCCAATAACTGCATTATCTATCGATAATGTATTATTACCAGGATAAATGTAAAAGATTTCACTTCTACTTCGTTAAACGGATATGTGGCATTTTTGGTTTGTAAAACATGATGATTATTTCAATAAAATACTTGGGTTAACTGTTATATGATTCACAATGAAAAGTGTTCTAGAATCTTTAAATTTGATTCAGTGACAGATCTAATAATAAAAAAGGCTGTTTTTTCAATGATTGAAATTAATTCTCACATCAAACGTTATTTACAAGAAAATTTGGTGTTGATTAACATATCTCCATGAATTCTTCCGAATGTCTTGATCTACATTATTTTGAAAATATTTTTAAGGGTTTCATCTGGTTGCAGGGTAAACATATTCGCCTGCAGTTATTCGTCCGAAATTTGAGAAATAACCTTGAGAGGCTAAGTGACTTTCAGATGCATCACTCCCATAGTTTAAAACTGTTTGCAAAATAGAGCTCTATAATGATAATTATTATCATTTTGTGGGACACCAATTTGTTATTTAGATAAACTGACGAACTCCTGAACTATTGAGTGTAAAATATTGTTTACTACACCGACATCATTTCCTTCAATGATGGCATTGTCATTTTTCTAAGTTGCACATAAGTCGTAAATAAACGCTAGATAAACTCCTATATGTTTCACCATTTCCTAGGCAAACAAATTCTGTAGATGAGGCTCCGTCCAAGGAAGCAATTGGATTATATGAGACTTCTTCAGTTCTTAAAATAGAACTTTGTGTTGGATGTGATGCAAACAAATCTAATTCATTTTTCATACACTCGATACGGTTACTCATTTTGATTTAGAAAAAATATCTCGTATATTTAATTTCCTTGATCCCTTTTTTTTTATGATGCGTCTTGGTATGGTTACGTTGTCGTTTAGATGTTAAATGAGATCTTTTTTTTCTAGTACTCCTCTTTTTATTTCTTTTCCCGTTTCCATTTTGAAAGCGTGTCATTTTATCAATTGCTTTATTTGATAGATTTTGTAAAGCAATTTTACTTTGTTCTTGAATTATATTTCGTAAAGGCTTTCTACCAAATTCATTAATAACAGCCTTACCAGCATCCTGATTTTTTATAGCAGTTATACCCGAAAGAAAAAGTGGTTTAATGTAATTAAAAAGACCGCTAAAGAAATTTCCAATTCCTCGTCCTTGTTGTATTATTCGTGGTGAAATATAAAGACTTCCTATGTTGCTCAACCCTCCGCCACACTGATTTACATAATATTCCTGATAAGATTTCACCATGATGGTTATTTGTACTCTAAGTAAATATTTTTTGGGTTTGTTTTATTTATAGAGTTTTGGGAATGTTTTATTTATGCAGATAACCTCCTTCTGAAGTGAAGAGTAACGAAAATAGGTACAGCTGAGGTTTCAAATGGGATCTTGTATCCACTTGAATCCGTAATTAGTATTGAGATTTCATTTGGCGACCATATTTCCAAAGGATAATATTCAATATTTTTAAATTGAATATTTTTTTCCTTTCCGTTATAATGCATTACACAAAGACATCTGGGTCTTTTACTACCTACTGATCTTGGTTTTATTATATCCGTGTAAATAAAAATCAATCCATTTTCAGGTATTTTTGACTTAACGGATACATTTTTATACCTAAATGTTTCAGCATTTACTAGACTAACAAATTCGGTTTCTTCAAGCACACTTGTATCTTGGTTAGGTGTAAATTTAATGTAATTATTCAAATATATATCTGCAATACCGACTTGCCAATCATCGTTCATATCTTCAGGAATATTCACAATATTTGTAAATGCACACTTTACGTTATCAGGAAAAACATTCATAGAATCATTACTGAGCAAGGTGATAAAAATCTCTTTTAAATAACTCATTTTAACTATTGATATGAAATCCAAATTATTTTGTTTTTTCCAATTTGTACAGTGTTTTTTGCTCGAACCGATCGTGTTAACTTTTCACGACCTGTTACATATTTAAGGTCTTTATATGGTGATGTTTCAATTTTTGTAGTTTTAATTTTAATTTTCGTTGTCGTTCATTAAGCTTCACTTTTGGTACTACTTTTTCCAATCCTATTTTCTTTAAATCTAAGTATCCCTTAACTTTCGTTTTTCTGAAAAATCATTTTGTTTTTCATTTGAATTTAAATCCTCGTCATCAGTTTCTGATGGTAAGGGTAGAGACTGTAATTTTTCTATAGGTGAATGTTCATACTTTAATTTTGATGTGCTGGGTTTCATATCAATCCAATCGGTGGTTTGAGATTCATTTGTTCTTGTAGAAATAAGAGGTGATTTTTGTGTAGTTTGAACATTCCAGGATTTAATACGTTTTTTATTTTGATAGTAACTCAGTTCCTGACGAATTTTTAACCACTTATCAAAATCACTTATTTCTTTATTATTTAAAATAGGAATGAATTTCATATTTATTAATTCATTTCCGTTATCATTGTTTAACAATTTTTCGTATGAGGTAGGATTTATTAAAATGACTTTAGTTAAATTGTGTTTACTTTTATTCATTTTTCAAAAGTTTTCCAAAAATTCCAGAAAGCAACGAACTTATTAGAATAGGTAAAAATCCACCTTTTTGAATAAGGACTTTTCTCTTAGAGTTCAATGTACGCTTTGGACACGAAAGGTGCCGCAATGTATTTTTATACTTTTTTAATGTGTTCAACACAATCTCTACTATTGTTTTTACCAGCTCACTATCACTATTACTTATAATAGCCTTACGTAGCCTATTGTCGGCCTTTTTGAGTACATACAATAAATGTTTGTTCGCTGTTAAGCGATTTAGGTTCTTTTTGTAAACCATTTTCGTCAGAATAGCATCGAATTAAAAATGTCTGATCTAAATCTTAAGAGGTCGTTAATTCCCTGCGTAAGATCAATAAGTAAATAGCCATGCGGTTGCTCCGTTACTTCTTTATATAATCTAAATAACTCTGCTGGATTTTCTGGAAAAATTTTCCTTGCTAAACACTGAAATTGAAGCTTATCACGAGGATTTTTAAAAGCGACAATATATTTGGTATTTAGGGAAATATCTCGGGTGTGCGAAGATTTATGAAATATGTTCTGAGTCACCACTATTACTGATAAGTTCCTATGGTGTGAACCTTTAGTGAACAGTTCACAAACATTTTTGTTAAACGCTCCCATCATTAAGTCATCTAATATTAAAAGAATAGGTTCATTGGCTTCATTTTCAATCGTTTCAGGAACTCCTTTAAAGTATTCAACATTATTAAAATTCGGTTTGGCACTCTCCTCTCCATAACACCAAATAATTCGAGCTATTGAAATATTAAAAAGATCACTCTTCTTGGTAATTAGATTTTCCAAGAAGGTAGTTTTTCCGGAACCTGATGGTCCACAAATTAGCATTGTGAAAGGATGTATAAATTGTAAAAACATTTTTTTATTTTTATATATTATTAAACAATTGTATTTTATTCAGGATAAACCTTAAAATATTTTAATTTTATGATTTTCTCATATACTTTTTAAATTACACTAATTTTTCTTAAGTTTCTCTTGATCGCGTTTCTTGGCACAGTTCTTCTCGAAATGAGTATCAGAGCCACAATAATTACAATAAATGAGTTGAGAGTATCCCCTTTTGCGGGGGTCCTTCCCAAACAAGCCCTTAATGGAATCCATTGAGTAATACAACCTATTAGTTCAACTATTTTTTTTTACTAAGCCTTAAACATATGTGTCAGCGCTACAATATACAGCATAATTTGAGTTTTCCAAAATTACAAATAGTTTAAACAAATTATTTAATGCACATCTAAGTGGAAGCTTTTTTTTATGTATTCTACAATTGGTAAAAAAATTTGGTAGTTGGGTTAAACTTTTTCCAATATCTATATCGATAATGGTTGTTGATAAATATTTTTCCAAAAATTTTTTTTTTATATCCCCGCGTACAATAATTGTAGTGTATTTATTTAGTGGTGTAAGTATCTCTTCTAGTGCTGTATATGGAACATCTCCTGCTGACCAATCCAATCCGTTTATATTTTGTCGGTTTAAATTTTGTTGTCTAATAGTATCATTATCCAATTCCTTTATGTTAAATGGGGGTTTAAACTGAAAGAAGTTGGGTATCACTGTCCCAGACGGCATGAATGCGACCTCCTTAATAAAAATTTGTTTATTGTTTCCAAATAAATATTGAAAATCAACTATAACGCTTGAGTTTCGATCCACCGTGCTCATGATTGATAGAGATTTTTTTCACAACTGAGGGCCCGATTCCAAATCTTTCTCCTTTATATAGCGGTCTGCTAGCTAAAAAGACCCAGTTTGAAAAAAGTACTCAAACATAATGGACACGATTCAAGATAATATAAATTCAAAAAAGCGAAAGAATCAAGACCATGAAGTAATTTTTGGTTTCGATTATTATGTAGTACATAATTAAAGATTGAAATGTGGACTATCGACCTCCCGAAAATTTGTACCAATGGTTTGGATGCAGCAAAACAAAAAAAATTTTGTTGGATTTGATAAAGATCAATGGATGCAACTCCTTACATACAAGGAGTATATTCAATTGAAACTTGATCAGTACGACTTCTTGATGCCGGATACAATTATTGATCATCCATCTATGACTACTATAAAATGTAATTTTAGGTTTCGTAAATCCGACAAACAGTACGTGATGGTAATAAACCAGTACGGAAACAAAATTGAGTTTGATAGCGAGTCGTGGAGATCCTTTATAAGATTAGGTATATTTATACCATTGCAGAGGGTATTATGATTTCAGTCAGAAGTTTGCAACGCAGTGAAGGAGACGTTTCCGACCCCATAAAGTATATATATTCTTGATCAGCATCACTAGACGAGTCGATCTAGCCATGTCCGTCTGACCGTCTGTCCGTCTGTTTCTACGCAAACTAGTCTCTCAGTTTTAAAGCTATCGGGCTAAAACTTTCCCAAAAGTCTTATATCTATTGCAGGTAGTATATAAGTCGGAACGAGCCGGATCGGACAACTATATCATATAGCTCCCATAGAAATAGTCGGGAAAAAAATGTAAAAAAAATTATATCTTGGGTGTTTTTGAACATATCACCTCCTACTTTTGGAAATACCATTTTGTATCTAATTCTGAATTTCTAATAAATTTTTATCAAAATCGGACGACTATATCATATAGCTGCCATAGGAACGATAAAATAATTAATGGGAATATAATAGGAAATAAATTATTGCTTCGTTGGTTTTTATTGTATTCTCTTCTACTCTGGGATGTGGCTCTTTTTAAATGTTTTCGAATTTCGATTTTAATTTTATTAATATCGAACTACTACATCATATAGCTGCCATAGGAACGATCGGAAAATTAGGAAACAAATTATAGCTTCGGTGTTTTTGACAACTTATCTTATACTATTGGGAATGTTATTATATGTATTTTTCAGAATGAAATTATTTGTTTCAGAATGAAATTATTTGTTTTTACTTTGTTGATTTTTTTATTTTGTTTTGTTTTTCTTTTAGTCTGGGATACAGAATTGTTAACATTTCAGAATTGCGAATTAAATTTTACAACTAAATCTGACGACTGTTTTATATTGCTCAATGGGGTGGTGTCAGGCCACGAATGGAACCGGTGTACTCGAGTTCAAATTTTAAGATAGGCTTCCTAGGTATACTCGTTTTCCAATTTAAGATTACAGAAATAACCACAAAAAGGTTGACACGAAGCTAGATAACAGGTAATCAGGCAGTTATTATGCAATCTTTAAATTAGGTAATCCCAGTCCGGTTTACCTGATTTACCTAAGAAGTATCCCTAAAATCGGTAGTTGGTCGCCATCGAAAGGATTATCCGAAGGTTTTTAGCAGGTATAATCGAAACCTATATATTGGTTCCTAATCCCAGGATTAGTCTGTGAATAACAGTTGCCGAGTGACAACGTATACCAGTGCAGTATTTCTTTATTGTGTGTGTATGAATTAAAAGCACCGAAAGTATAATTTAATTTAATTTAATTTGATTTATTATCCCGTATGATGTAAGACTATGTCTTTTTGATTATCATCGGTCACTTTGTGGTAATTACAAAATTACTTAGAAACTAGAGGTACAATTATTTTTAAAGAAACAATAATTATTTAGACATTTAGAAACAAATTCATTTTACAGAAGATTACATAGATGCTTAAAAAATAGGTAGAGAAAAAAAACAGAAAATTTAAAAAGGAAGAAGAAAAAGTAAAACTAATAAAATTAAAGTTAAAATTAAAATTAGCTTGTGCCCTTCAAGTAATTTAAAAGATTTGTTTTAAAGTGCGCTTCATTTCGGATGCATTTTAAGTGGTTTGGGAGGTCATTCCAATAGCGAACGGCCTGAATAAAAAAGTGCTTTTCAGTCATTGCAAGTTTTAATCTTTTGCAGACAATGTTGTTTGTTCTGGCCGAAGAAGCCAATTGCAATTCTTCATGTAGGTATTTTGGCTCTTTTCTGACTAGCAGTTTATGCAGAAACAGCAAGGTTTTCAACTTAATCCACGACTCAAAGCTTAGATCGAAAATTTTATTAGCATGACTTGTTATGTGATTCCTACGGTCTACATTAAAAACATATCGCGCAATGGAGTTGAAGGCAACTTGTAGCTTTCGCATGCTTGTGGCGTTGCATGATCCGAATATTTCAATTCCGTAGAACAATATTGGGATAATGCAGGTTTTCGCCACTAGCATCCTAATATTTTGCGGAATTAGTTTTTGGGTTGAAGATAATTGCCTGAGTACTCCGTACGATTTCCCAGTGGCTTTAGTAACATGGTCATCCCAAGTTAAAGTGGAGTTAAATTCTATTCCTAGGTTTGTGGCTCGCTCAACAAAGTCTATTTCAACATTTTTTACCTGGATCTTCGGAAGGGAGCTAAGATTAATTGATTTTTTATAAATTAATAGGCATTTGGACTTGGCTGGATTTAGTCTTAGCCCGTTTGCATCAGCCCAATTATTTATTTGTTTAATCTCATTGTTGCTTATTCTGATACACTCACTAATTTGACTTAGCGGACGACTGACATATAATTGGACATCATCTGCATAAAGGTGCACATCACATATAGAAATACATTTAGGGAGGTCATTTACATATAACGAGAAAAGAAGCGGACCTAAAACTGAGCCTTGTGGGACTCCCTGTGTGAGGGGTAGAAAAGATGACTTAAGCGACCCGGAGACCACAGCCTGCAACCTGTAGGAAAGATATGTTCGGATGAGGCTTACTGCACTTGCCGAGAAATTATATAGGTTGCGAATCTTTGTACAGAGAATTTCATGATTTATCGAGTCAAAAGCTTTGCTAAAGTCAAGAAGTGTTAAAAGGGTTACTTTACTGTCATCAATATGTTGGCGTATATCTTCGGATATATTTAAAATGGCAGTTGTACAACTTCTGTGCTTTTTAAAACCTGATTGCTTACAACTAAGAAGGTGATTGTTTTCCAGGAAAGTTTGCATCTGGAGAGCAACTAGCCGCTCAAAGGACTTCGCTAAGAAGGGCAATATGGATATTGGTCTAAATTCATTTTTTGATTTCGGGATGGGCAGAATTTTTGCGATTTTCCAACAATCAGGAAACATTGAGGTGGTAAACACAGTATTAAAGATATGGGTAATATGACAAATTAATTTCGGGAGCAACATTTTTATAAACTTGGGACTAACGTTATCTAGGCCTTCGGCGTTTGATTTTACTTTAAGTATACATTCAAGAACATCACATGGACGTACACACATAAAGCTAAAAATATTATCACAGGATGTCGTTGAGTTCAGGTACAAATTTTGTGGTGGAATGAGAGAAGGGATCTCAGAAAATTGCTTATTAAGGGCATCTACATCAAGGTCTGATTTAGCCACTGCTTTTTGTTTACCTATCCCCAGGCTCCTTAAATCCTTCCAAACTTGACTAGGGGTCTCTGCACTGGCGAATTTATTGTTATAAAATCTACTTTTAGAAGAGGAGATAAGGTTTGTGACTAAATTTCTCAGTTGTTTGAAAATAATGTACAGACTCTCGGTTTTGTATCTTTTCCAGCGTTTATAGGCATTATCCCGCAGGTTAATTTGTTTTTTAATTTCCAAATTAAACCAAGGCTGATTGGCTGGTTTATGTATTTTTGTTTTTAAAGGGACACAGTGTTCAAATAACTGTCGAATGTTGGAGTTAAATAATAGGAGTTGGTCCTGTGCCGAAGTCAAGTTATAAATACTGGTCCAGTCATAATTGTCAAATTCGGTTAGTAGGTTATTGCAATTAATTGATTTATAGTCTCTATAACTAAAAAGTCGGGGTGAATTATCAGAAATAAAATCATATGTCAAAAAAATCAAGTCATGTTTAGAGAACGATGGCACACACAATTGATCATAGAGAAGGATTTTGGACGGATCACTAACAAAGAAAACATCTAACAAAGAGCTGCAGGTACTAGTGAAATGAGTAGGTAAGTTGGAATTAACCAAGTTTAGTCCAAGAGATCTAAAATCATTCTGCACATTTTGTTCTTTGATTATGTTGCTATTAAGATCTCCAGCCAGGATAACGTTTTCGTACCCAACAGATATATTAGATACAGCCTGTGTGAGCTCATTATATTCAGTTGTTCGATGGGGTCTATAAATACAACAGATTAGGATTTTTGATTTAAAACGACGATCTACGACATCTAAAAAAATATATTCAACTCTGCTGTCAATGGGATTTGATTGAATAAGTTTCGAAGTATATTTGTTGCTTACATAAATGGCTACACCACCTGCGTGGTTTAATCTGTCGGATCTGTACAATACATAACCATCACATTCAAAAGGGACATCACTATAGCCACTGACAAACCATGTTTCTGAAACACAGACCACATCAACATTTGAACCAACAAATAGTTCCCTAAACTCATCCATTTTTCTGACCAGGCTTTGAGCATTTATGTGAACAACCGTCAACCCCACTTTCTGTTTACAGAGAATTTTAAGCAGACTGCTCGCTGTTGCATTATTTGTGTTGACCTGCATTAATATTAAGATATACGGAAAATTGGGAAACGCACATATGAATTGAGAAGGCACAAGCTAGATTTAGATAAAGAGAGATTACAAATAGAAAGATAGAATTACTCTTAAAAACTATACTCTTAACGAGTTCAACTGCATAGGAGATGTTATTGACGAAAGCTATTTTGATCATGAGAGGTACCTTCAGCAAGCAGGGCACCTGATCCGGAGAGGGAGAGAGCTGACTCAGCAGCAGAGAACGCTGAGAGCTCATCAAGCTGCTGGATAATGTGGATGTTATCTCTCTCACTGCACTTCACGTGCACAATCCCACGGCGCGTAAAAACAGCAGCAAGAGATTTCTTCTTCTTTAAGCGCATGGCTTCTTTAAAGATAATGAAATTATCTCTCGAAAGCTGCTCGTTGACGTAGAGAGCGGCCGGCGAGTCGAAGCCCAACAGGTGTATGCTCAGTTGTTGTTTTGTTGTTCGTCGGTATTCACCCAGTGCGCGAAGAAGGGACACTTTTTCCCTTGTCGTTTCTAATTTTATTAGAATTGGAGGGTCCACCAGGGAATTTTGCGATTTCCGGACCCTGAAAATGTCGCGAACTCTCGGTGCAGGAACAAGGTTTGTCGAAAAACACAACTTGTTAAACAGAGGCCGTAGTTTTTCGCCTGCCACAAAGGGGACTCCATGCATGCGTACTACGCACGCATCACTTTCGGCGCGTTGTGCATCAAGTTTAACTTGCACAGTGCCAATTTGGGATTTCAGGGAGCGCAGCTCCTCCACCTCCCTCTCCAGCTTTAACATGCGATCGGCCATGTGATTCATCTCAGTGGTCACACCTAGGAGCCTTTCCTTCAGCACCTCGAGCATCCTATCCTCAACCTCGCGGATGGTGGACTTTATCAGCAGAGCTTGTTCATCAAAGCGGCTATTTATGGCCGCTATTAGCAAAGGTGATGGGGTGTCATTGGGAGCGTCTGAAGGGCGGCCGCGCTTAGAGCCAGAGGCTTCTTTTAGACGTTTTCCCTCTGGAAGAACCATGTTTTTCTTCTTCTTCTGTTTTTTTTTTGAGTGTATAAGGTGAAAAAGTTAATGAACATCCACCAAAAAGTATAAGGTGAAAAGGGAATTTAAGTCCATAATAAAGTAAAAAGTGATTTTAGACCCATAAAAAAGTAAAAGGTGAAAAAAGAAAAGATCCACCAAAAGGTACAAGGTGAAAAGTGATAAAGTGTATAACCAACTTAAAATAATAAAGTATTATTATACTTTTTTCCATTTGGTAAGTATTAAATATAATAAATATAAACATCCATAGATCTTTCACCAGAATTCCGACCAAAGAGATTTCGATGTCCCTACCACAATAAAACGAGTTAAAAATGTTATATAAGTAATCATAACCCCTTAACTTTTATACATTTATTTTGAACAGCAAAATAGAGAGAATGCCGCGCATATCTTCTTTATCTCAAGAGCAGCGCCGCCAAGCAGCACTTCGACGAAGACGATCCCAATATTCACAAAATGCATCTCAAATAAGGGCCCGTAATGCGCAGCACATTGCTTTGGTCCGCGCAAGTAATCTGGAGTTAGCAGAAGAAGCTCGCTCGCGGGATTCAGCTGCTCACTCTCAGAGAAGGAGAAGTGAAAGGATTCGAGCCAGCGAACGATTGAGGAACACTGCCAATCGCGCTACCTGGAGGGAGATCGAGGAAAACCGAGGACCCGAGCGCGCGCGAGATGCTGCAGCGCATGCCAACGCCAGGTCAAATTCCGAGGAGCGACGACGAGAACAGTTGGGAAATACCGCTGAACACGCTACCTGGAGATCGATCGAGGAAAACCGAGGACCCGAGCGCGCGCGAGATGCTGCATCCCGCGCAATAGTCCGGTCGGATTCCGAGGAGCGACGACGAGAGCAGTTGCGAAATACCGCTGAACACGCTACCTGGAGATCGATCGAGGAAAACCGAGGACCCGAGCGCGCGCGAGCGAGCAGCTCATAGGACAAGACTTCAGCGAAGACTTCGGGAGCAACAAATTCAGAAAATGGCTGACGAGCGACTTTTCACATATAGGTCGAGTTCACAAAATCGACAGGCGGAATCTTCAAGGCAATCACAGCGCAATATTGATGCAAGAGCACAACTTTCGGAGGATGAACGAGAGGATCAACGGGAACGCCAGCGACGGAGGAGTCGAGCTACTGCGAGGGAACAATATCTAAGTAACATTAAGGACGGACCAACAAAGTTTTGTACGTGCTGTGGAGGAACGTGGTTTCCATCTCAGGTAAGTGGTTTGAACATACGTACTATTTCTTCTAACTACCCCAACCTCAGTGTAGACAATGCCTTCTATTTAATAGAAAGTTTCCGAGTCCGTCCGGCAAATATCAATTTTGCAGCACATGTCGTCAAGGCGTTTCCAAAGGTAGGATACCATCCCTTTGTCTCTCGAATGGCTTCGACTTTCCAGAGATACCTGAATGCCTTAAAAACTTGACATGCCTTGAAGAGCGCCTTATATCTCCTCGAATTCCCTTTATGCGCATTATCTCCCTTGGGTATGAAAGGCAATGCGGAATAAGAGGCGCTGTAGTCAATGTTCCAATTTCAGTACCTGTACCTCAACCCATGTAATCCAGGTTCATTTAAAAAGAAAGTTAGAGTATTCTCATAATTTTATGACGGAAACTATTCGACCCGCTCGGGTCATTGAAGCTGTGCGGTACTTGGTTAACACCGAGCTCTGCAGAAAGCACAACATTTCCTTTGACGGTGATTGGCTCAATCAAATGGGAGCCGAAGAAGAGATACCTTTCATCGCAGATGAATCTGATCGAGAAGTTGTAGAACAGCTTCTTCGTCAACGTTCTCAGTCTCAGGCAAATGATCAACAAGAAGGAGATTTAAATCCCGGAGGTCATGAAACCCTATTGGAAAACGATGATACTGGACTTCAGCGTATTGCTATGGCCCCTGGAGAAGGCCGCAATCCAACCAACTTAACCCTTGACGACGACGCAGAAGAACTTTCCTTCCCAACTATTTCTTGCGGCGAAATTTTTAAGGGAAACTCGACCTATGCAAGAAAAGCTAGATCGCAAATTCGTTTTTACGACCGTCGTTGCGCAGTAGTACCCAAAGTCCTTTACATGTACAAGTTTTATGAAATGCAGCGAATCCAAAGTTCTATTTCCATTGCCCTACGAAAAAAATCAGGTAACGTAACTGCTGCAAATGTGAGGGATAATTCATTTGTTGACAGTCTTGTACAACATGATGATGGATTTCACATTCTAAAAGGCCTCCGTTCAGCTCCAGCCCACTGGGAAGCCGAAAAAAAGAAAGTTATAGCCATGATTAGACAATTTGGGTTGCCTACATTCTTCATAACCCTATCTGCTGCTGAATCTAAATGGAACGAGCTCTTAGTTATTCTATCCCTTTTATTAGATAACAGAGACATTAGTGAGGAGGAGGCGGCAGCTCTATCTAGCGCCGAAAAAACTAGATTAATCCGATCAGACCCAGTAACTTGCTCCCGGTACTTTGACTACAGGTTCAGACAATTAATGAAATTATTCAAAAGCTCAGAGATATTTGGTGAGTTAAAACTGGTCCATTATTATTGGAGGATCGAGTTTCAGCACAGAGGATCGCCGCACTCTCATGGCATATACTGGTTTTCTGGTGCCCCAAAGCTAGATGGACCTGATAACGCCGAAGAGGTCGCCCGCTTTATTGATCGTTTTATTACTGTCAGCGGAGACGATCCTGAATTGCAAGAAGTAATTCAATATCAGCGCCATAAGCACAGCGCTTCATGTTTAAGGGAACTACGAGGCCAACAATTCTGCCGTTTTAATATGCCATACCCACCAATGCCTGAAACTCTGGTTTTGTATCCATTTGAAGAAAACGAAACCAACGTTGAAGAATATAAAGAAACATTTAAAAAAGTTAAAGAGCTTTTAAAGTCTGTTTCCGAAGAAGAATCGGCTATGTTTAATAATTTTGAATATTTCCTCAGTCATCTTGAAATAACTTATGAGGAGTACAAGTTCGCCATTCGGTCTAGCATAAAAAGCCCCAAGTATTTCTTCGACGCCAGTTTTCTGATAGGTTGCTGAATGCTTATAATAGAAATATTTTAGGCTTGCATAGAGCTAACATGGATATTCAATTTATCCTAGATGCTTATGCCTGTTGTAGTTATATTATAAACTACATAAACAAATCCAACCGTGGTGTGTCGCAACTGCTTCGAGAAGCAATGACAGAAATGACCCATGGAAATATTTCTGTCAAAAGAAAATTGCAGCATTTAGGGAGCAAGTTTATTACCGCTACAGAAATTTCTGCCCAAGAAGCAGCTTATAACATTTTAGGACTACACATGTCTGAGGCTAGTGAAGGAAATATTTTTATCAACACTTGCCATCCAGATAAAAGGGTTCGGATAGTGCGATCTAACAGAGAATTAGAACAGCTTCCCGAAAACTCAACAGATATTTTTGAGCGAAATTTACTTGATCAATACGTGCAAAGACATGAACAACTAGAGTCGTTATGTCTTGCGGAATTTGCGGCTTGGTTTAAATTCTCCAAGCCAAATGCACGATCGGAACAGTCAAACGAAGAATATGACGAACCAATCGACTTTGATGCAGATGAAGAAAATAACGTTGCTGCACAAAGTTACCAAAAGCTGGACGGGACTGGAAGTGTCAAAAGACGCAATCATGCCCTAATTCTTAGATGGGTTCGCTTTAGTCTAAACTCTTCTCCATCAGATTATTTTAGAGAGCACGTAATGCTCTTCTTCCCATGGAGAAGTGAAGAGACGGAACTCATTTCAAACGACAATGAAAGCACATTTAGGAATAATTTTGAAATTATTAAACGCAACAAAGAGCAGTATGATGTGTTTGACGACATGGAGTTAGAGAGAGTTCTTCAAGATCTGCAAAATGTTGATAGAGAAAATGGACCCCATCCAGAGGGGCCAGCCTCTCAATACCTTGATGAAGAGTTCAGGGCTTTGGCAGTACCCGACGTCGGACAAAACGTAAATGTACTCCAAGATGACAATGTTGCAAATAATCCAGAAGATGGCGAACTTCCTCTTATTAGACTTCCTCCGATGGTATCTGACGATAACTTTTGCTCGCTTACCCGGTCTCTCAACTTTAAGCAACGCCAGTATTACGCTCATGTAATGCATAATGTTGCAGCCAAAAAAACATTTTATGAATATGTTGGTGGAGGGGCCGGAGTGGGAAAAAGCAGATTGATTTCTACAATATTTCAGTCTATAACATGGCGGGCAAATAAACTTCCTGGGGCAACAGATTCTGCAAAGGTGTTACTTTGTGCTCCTACTGGAAAAGCAGCTTTTGGGATTGGGGGACTAACGCTTCATTCAGTTTTCTCCCTTCCTGTTAATCAATCATCTGGTCCCTTAAGACCCTTAAGCATTAACACTTTAAATACAATGCATTGCAAGTTGATTGATGTCCAATTAATTATTATAGATGAGATCTCAATGGTCGGATCCAAAATGCTTGGATACTTAGATCAAAGAGATCTAAAGCAGCTTAGCCCAGTTGGAGATCGGTGGATATTCGCAGGGGATGCATCCAATCCATATAATGTTCTGGCAGGAGCTATCCTTTGGAATAATTTGAAGTTTTTCGAGCTAACGGAAATAATGCGGCAACGTGACGACCACGCTTTTGCTTTAGCTTTGAATAATATGTCTGAGGCAAATATGTCAGAGGCAGATATTGAGCTTTTCAGGACAAGAGTTCTTCCAGTAACCGAAGTTCCTGACGACGCAATTCATTTATTCGGTTCTAATGCTGAGGTAAACAATTACAACTCCCTTAAGCTTGCCCAAATTAGGACTGAAGAATTTGTGTCAACTGCAGTAGATACAGTTAAAGCAGCTAATATGTCTGAAAGAAGTCGAGAATCAACTCTTAGACATGCCCAAAACATGAAGACCTCTGAAACTCAGGGTTTACCATATGTTTTACACCTGAAGACAACAGCAAAATATATGGTTACCGTCAATATAGACACAAATGACGGACTTGTAAATGGGGCAACTGGTCAATTAATGCGAATTGACAACAGTATGGTTAACGGCTCATTATTAGTAACTGGACTGTGGATTAAGTTCACAGATGCCACTGTCGGTACTATAGCTAGGTCAAAAGCTCGAGGAAATGATCACCCAGACTGGACTCCAATTTATAAAACAGCCCGAGTATTCCAATGCGGAACTTCAGGGCATTCCTCTATTGATCGAAAACAATTTCCAGTTGTTCCTGCTGAGGCTATTACCATCCATAAGAGCCAAGGAGCAACCTACAGCAAAGTCGCAGTGCATCTTAAAAGAGGCATTAAGCGAGCACCGCTCTACGTAGGTTGCAGCAGAGCAACTAGCGCATCGGGTCTTTTCCTTTTAGGAGACTTTATCCCTCCAACTAGATTTGGAGCTACAAATGTCCAAGAAGAACTTGCGAGTTTAAGAGGGGAAAAGGCTTTGACTACGCAATATGAATTTTTGGTCAATGAAAATGAGGATATCTCATTATATTACCACAACGTGGAATCTCTTCGCGCTCATCGCGAAGATGTTGCCAACGACAACATTATTTGTTCTGCGAGCTTTTTATGTTTTGTTGAAACCTGGACTGTTCCACAAGAAGAGTACAATTTAAGGGATTTCGACATTATAAAAAGAATTGATAGCAATCGTTTGAATGGTCTTGGGAAGAACGGAATACTCATTTATGCTAAGCAAAACATTTCGCAAAATGTAGTATTTTTGTTTGAGACAAAGAAGTCTCCAAACCCAAGGTCAACATATCAATCGATTGCATTTAAATATCTTGACACGTCGTTTATAATTGTTTATTGGAGTCCCGGATTTCCTATTGCAAGATTTCGAAATGAAATTAAATCTGACGTCGAAAAGGTGCGTAGAATGGATAATACTAAAGTAGTAATATTAGGAGATTTTAATATTTGCAGATCCACAGGGACTGATATTCTGGACGAACATTTAAATGCCTATAACCTCTATTCAATCAATGATTCTCCCAAAACGAAACAAATAACACAAATTGATTGGATATTTTCAGATTCTCGAATTCCACAAGCTCGTGCCATTACTTATCAGACCCCATATAGCCACCACGATGGAATTTTTTTAAGTATAGCTTGTAAGTAGGTCTACTAATTTAATAAATAAATTGTAACGATTGCAATACAAATAGGTTACAAAAATAATAAATTGTGTATAGCCTATTGTATATATGTATTTTTATGGTATTCTTAATTTATTTCTATCTATCTACGTAGTTTTAAAAAATTGTATATATATATAAATAAATGATAATAATTTCCCCCTCGTGGATTGTGACCTTGTCGTGGTGTGGGGGCTGAGTACGTGATTTTTATACCCGTTACTCGTAGAGTAAAAGGGTATATTGTATTCGTGCAAAAGTATGTAACAGCTAGAAGGAAGCGTTTCCGACCCCATAAAGTATATATATTCTTGATCAGGATCACTAGCCGAGTCGATCTAGCCATGTCCGTCTGTCCGTCTGTCCGTCTGTCTGTCTGTCTGTCTGTCTGTCTGTCTGTCTGTCTGTCCGTCTGTCCGTATGAACGCTGAGATCTCGGAAACTATAAAAGCTAGAAGATTGGCATTTTGCATACAGATTCTAGGAGTTCCTACGCAGCGCAAGTTTGTTTCAAAAAGGTGCCACGCCCCCTCTAACGCCCACAATCGCTTATATACGATTTTAAAAATTTCAATATTTCGGAAAAGTAAAAATGCAGTTTTATTGTGTTTATCAATACCTATCGAAATGTAGAAGAAATTTTTCAAATCGGACCATTCGTTAAAAAGTTATGCGTGTTCAAAGTTTCTATCTCGATCTCCCTCGCACTCCCTTTACCTGAGTAACGGGTATCTGATTGTCGGGGAACCCGACTATAGCGTTCTCTCTTGTTTTTAATTTCACTGAAGCTAGCAACAATCCTTAAAAATTAAAAATGCTGCTACTAGCATTAACTATTTCTTATAACTGCAAGGGTATATAAGCTTCGGCTTGCCGAAGTTAACTTCCTTTCTTGTTTTTACAACATTTCTATGTTGGAATTCTATATTAAGACAGCAGGTTATATACCTTTACTATAATCATATTATTCCTACGTGTGTAGCTTTACAAAAATATGATATTCAACTTTCTGATTTAGGTGGGTCTTACGATAAAAATGTTCAAATAGATTTAACAAGATTGTGTTTTGAAATATCTAGAAAGATGCGTACAGAAATAAAAAGCGATGTACTTGAATATAAGCAATCACTTATGTCTAAGCATTCATCATCATCTAATAAAAAAATAATAAAACAAGAGAGAACGCTATAGTCGGGTGCCCCGACAATCAGATACCCGTTACTCAGGTAAAGGGAGTGCGAGGGAGATGGAGATAGAAATTTCGATAGGTATTGATAAACACAATAAAACTGCATTTTTACTTTTCCGAAATATTGAAATTTTTAAAATCGTATATTAGCGATTGTGGGCGTTAGAGGGGGCGTGGCACCCTTTTGAAACAAACTTGCGCTGCGTAGGAACTCCTAGAATCTGCATGCAAAACGCCAATCTTCTAGCTTTTATAGTTTCCGAGATCTCAGCGTTCATACAGACAGACAGACGGACAGACAGACGGACAGACAGACGGACAGACAGACGGACAGACGGACAGACGGACAGACGGACAGACGGACAGACGGACATGGCTAGATCGACTCGGCTAGTGATCCTGATCAAGAATATATATACTTTATGGGGTCGGAAACGCTTCCTTCTAACTGTTACATACTTTTGCACGAATACAATATACCCCTTTACTCTACGAGTAACGGGTATAATTAGTAAACAGATAGTTGTTAATGAAATTTATAAGCAGGTTCGAAAGAACTTTGTTCGCCGTAAAACGATACCTGGCAAAAAAAAGTTTTGATTGATTCTGAGATTTGACCCAAATGGGCCTGTCACGTTTGACGTGGAATAAGCCATAACGGATTTTTGTGAAGCACTCAAAAAAACCACAAAGAGTCTTTACTTTCAATACTGGGGCAATCGGACCGTAGCAACTAAAGAAATGAACCCATGCGATGAGTACTTCTACGAGAACGACTATTGCTGTGCCTGTGCGCTGCCAATTGAAGGCGGACCCGAAAAATATTTCAACCAATTTACAGGTAGATTTATAGGACCAATACATAAGAAATGCATCAAAGATTATAGGCTCACACAGGCATTTTTCCCTGTTGTATTTCATAACCTTTCAAGATAGGACTTACATTTATTTATAAAACACTTAGGGGATAATTTAAAACCAATTCCTTGCAATAAGGAACTATATATTTCACTATCCCAGACTATTAGATTAGGTGGAACTGACCGATATCAACTTCAATTTATAGATTCAAACAGATTTTTGAATTCAAGTTTAGAAAAGCTAGCTAGTTACATGGATAATGCTAATTTCAAACTTTTAAAAACTAAATTTCAAGGAGAAAAATTTAATCTAATGAGGCGAAAGGGTGTATTCCCATATGACTTTTTAGTCATCCATAGAATATTTTTTTAATTCATTAACAGATCAAAAATGTTCTGATGAAGACTATGCATTTGCACAGAATGTTTGGTCTATATTTAATTGTACAAATTTAAGAGACTACTTAGTTCTATATTTAGAATCAGACGTAATGATACTAGCAGACGTCTTTGAGAATTTTAGAGAAATTTGTTTGAAGATATACAAATTAGATCCTGTTAATTACGTAACAGCTCCCTCGATTTCATGGGATGCTATGCTAAAATTTACACGAGTAGAGTTAGTGTTAATAAGTAATCCTGATATGTATAATTTTATTAAAAGGTCTATACGAGGGGGGTTGACTCAGTGCACTCAGAGAATATCAGTTGCAAACAATAAATATTTAAATGATTTTGATAGTAGTAAACCAACTAATTTCTTAGCATACATTGATGCTAACAATTTATATGGCTGGGCTATGAGTCAACCCCTTCCTTTATCAGATTTCAATTTTTTAAATGACCAGGAAATTAATAATTTAAACGTATTAAGCATATAAACAAGTGAAGATATAGGCTTTATGCTCGAAGTAGATCTAGAATATCCTGATGAGATTCACACAGCACATAATTCACTTCCCTTTTGTCCTGAAAATAAATTACCCCCGGGATCAAAAACACCAAAATTAATAGCTGACTTAACAAACAAAGAAAACTATATAATCCACCTAAAAACCCTGCAGTTGTGTATCCAACATGGTATGAAATTAAAAAAAATTCATAGGGTACTTTCTTTTAAGCAATCTTGTTGGTTAAAGCCATATATTGATTTGAACACTAATCATAGAAAATTAGCCAAAAATGAATTTGAAAAAAATTTTTTTAAATTAATGAATAATGCCGTATACGGCATATATATCTCCTGTAACAAGTTATGACACAAGAAGGAACTCCCCGGGATTTAGACAACGTGTAGCTAGACATAATTTTCACAGTGTAGAAATTTTTGGTCCGAATTTAGCAGCAATTGAAGCCACGAAAACTAGAGTATTTTATGATAAACCAATCTATATTGGATCCGGCGTACTAGAACTTTCGAAATGGTTAATGTATGATTACTTTTATAATTTTCTTTCTGTTAAGTGTCCATCCCTAAGAATTATTTATATGGATACAGATTCATTTATATTGTCATCGACCGAAGATTTTTACAATTTAATAAAAGAAAACCCTGACCGCTTTGATACATCTAATTTTAAACATCATAACCAATATAACATTGTTCCTGCTAATAATAAAGAATTAGGATTAATGAAGGATGAAAATGCAGGTCAAATTATGAAATCCTTTGCAGGGTTAAAAGCCAAGGCATACTCAATTTTAGTTGTAAAAGAGGGTATTGAAAATCAAAATGCATATGATTGCATTAAAAAGATAAAGGGTGTTCAAAAGTCGGTCGTTAATAAATTATCCCATAATGATTACATTAACTGTATAAAACATAAAAAAACATATTACGGGGAACAGCGAACAATAAGAAGTAGAGCCCATAATCTATATACTGAAATTGTTAATAAAATAAGCTTAAATTATAAGGATGATAAAAGATTTGTACTTCCTGATAATATTAACATATTAGCCTATGGTCATAAGGAATTAAGAAATTTTGTAGATGATGATAATTTAATATAGAAATGTATAATGTATATATTTTAATACCAAATAATGTACAAAACCAACAAAAACAAAAAAAAAATGAATAAATAAAATAAAAATATTAAATGAACTATTTATGTGTTTTATGTTATTACAATATTTTATTTCAGCAAATTTTTTTTATCTATCCAAGAACTATGACTTTCATCAAAACCAAGCCATTTCACCTTGATTTTATTCTTTTGTCTTTATATTATTTTTTCTACTAAGTATGCATTGGGATCATTAACGCGTTGAAGTTCTTGCTCATAAAATGATCCACTTATATGTTCACTCTTATAATCTTGCAACTCATATGTTGCAGGATATGTAGACTTAACTTTCGTTACTTTACAAAATTTCTGTTGTCCAATTTGGCTCATATCCTTTCATAAATACTCCTTTATATTTACTTATTCTTACATAGTCCCCTACAGAGAATTTATGTTTTGGGAAAATTTTTGGAATATTATATACTGATCTTAAAATAAATTCTTCATTTTGAATGCATACATCAGCCGGTTTCATTTTAATGGTTCATATATAATATATCATATATAATAATATAATCATATACAAGATCTTTAATTTTATGAATCCATCTATATTTACCAATCATACTAAACATTTTCCACATACGACTTTTTAATGTTCGATTAAAACGCTCACATATAGATGCTTTCAAGTGTGTATAGGTATGATAATGATTTATATGTTGATTTTTCATTAATAATCCGAATTTAGAATTAAAAAATTCTTTTCCTTGATCTGACTGAATATTCTTGGGTATAGTATTAGCGGTTTTAAATACTTTTCTCATTGCTTCTGCAACATCCGGTGCGGACTTTGTTTTAACAGCAACGGCGTATGCGTACTTTGAGAATGTGTCAATTACAGTAAGTAAGTATTAATATCCACTGTTTTCGTTACTAAAAGGAATCATTTCAACCAAATCAATTTGCCAGGTATCGTTTATCCCTTTTTGAACAAATTTACGGCGAACGAAGTTCTTTCGAACCTGCTTATGAATTTCATTAACAACTAACTGTTTGCTCATTTTATTATTTTTTAATTAGATGATGATGAATGCTTAGACATAAGTGATTGCTTATATTCAAGTACATCGCTTTTTATTTCTTTACGCATCTTTCTAGATATTTCAAAACACAATCTTGTTAAATCTATTTGAACATTTTTATCGTAAGACCCACCTAAATCAGATAGTTGAATATCATATTTTTGTAAAACTACACACGTAGGAATAATATAATTATAGTAAAGGTATATAACCTGCTGTCTTAATATAGAATTCCAACATAGAAATGTTGTAAAAAATATACCTAATCTTATAAAGGATCTCCACGACTCGCTATCAAACTCAATTTTGTTTCCGTACTGGTTTATTACCATCACGTACTGTTTGTCGGATTTACGAAACCTAAAATTACATTTTATAGTACTCATAGATGGAAGATCAATAATTGTATCCGGCATCAAGAAGTCGTACTGATCCAGTTTCAATTGAATATACTCCTTGTATGTAAGGAGTTGCATCCATTGATCTTTATCAAATCCAACAAAATTTTTTTTGTTTTGCTGCATCCAAACCATTGGTAAAAATTTTCGGGAGGTCGATAGTCCACATTTCAATCTTAAATTATGTACTACATAATAATCGAAACCAAAAATTACTTCATGGTCTTGATTCTTTCGCGATTTTGAATTTATATTATCTTGAATCGTGTCCATTGTGTTTGAGTACTTTTTTCAAACTGGGTCTTTTTATCTAGCAGACCGCTATATAAAGGAGAAAGATTTGGAATCGGGCCCTCAGTTGTGAAAAAAATCTCTATCAATCATGAGCACGGTGGATCGAAACTCAAGCGTTATAGTTGATTTTCAATATTTATTTGGAAACAATAAACAAATTTTAATTAAGGAGCTCGCATTCATGCCGTCTGGGACAGTGATACCCAACTTCTTTCATTTTAAACCACCATTTAACATAAAGGAATTGGATAATGATACTATTAGACAACAAAATTTAAACCGACAAAATATAAACGGATTGGATTGGTCAGCAGGAGATGTTCCATATACAGCACTAGAAGAGATACTTACACCACTAAATAAATACAGTACAATTATTGTACGCGGGGATATAAAAAAAAATTTGTTGGAAAAATATTTATCAACAACCATTATCGATATAGATATTGGAAAAAGTTTAACCCAATTACCTAATTTTTTCACCAATTGTAGAATACATAAAAAAAAGCTTCCACTTAGATGTGCATTAAATAATTTGTTTAAACTATTTGTAATTTTGGAAAACTCAAATTATGCTGTATATTGTAGCTCTGACTCATATGTTTAAGGCTTAGTAAAAAAAAAATAGGTTGTAATACTCAATGGATTCCATTAAGGGCTTGTTTGGGAAGGACCCCTGCAAAAGGGGATACTCTCAACTCGTTTATTGTAATTATTGTGGCTCTGATACTCATTTCGAGAAGAACTGTGCCAAGAAACGCGATCAAGAGAAACTTAAGAATTAGTGTAATTTAAAAAGTATATGAGAAAATCATAAAATTAAAATATTTTAAGGTTTTTCCTGAATAAAATACAATTGTTTAATAATATATAAAAATAAAAAAATGTTTTCACAATTTATACATCCTTTCACAATGCTAATTTGTGGACCATCAAGTTCCGGAAAAACTATCTTCTTGGAAAATCTTATTACCAAGAAGAGTGATCTTTTTAATATTTCAATAGATCGAATTATTTGGTGTTATGGAGAGGAGAGTGTCAAACCCAATTTTAATAATGTTGAATACTTTAAAGGAGTTCCTGAAACGATTGAAAATGAAGCCAATGAACCTATTCTTTGAATATTAGATGACTTAATGATGGGAGCGTTTAACAAAAATGTTTGTGAACTGTTCACTAAAGGTTCACACCATAGGAACTTATCAGTAATAGTGGTGACTCAGAACATATTTCATAAATCTTCGCACACCCGAGATATTTCCCTAAATACCAAATATATTGTCGCTTCTAAAAATCCTCGTGATAAGCTTCAATCTCAGTGTTTAGCAAGGCAAATTTATCCAGAAAATCCAGCAGAGTTATTTAGAATATATAAAGAAGTAACGGAGCAACCGCATGTCTACTTACTTATTGATCTTACGCAGGGAATTAACGATCTCTTAAGATTTAGATCTGACATTTTTAATTCGATATATACTGTGTGCTATTCTGACGAAAATGGTTTACAAAAAGAACCTAAATCGCTTAAAAGCGAACAAACATTTATTGTATGTACTCAAAAAGGCCGACAATAGGCTACGTAAGGCTATTATAAGTAATAGTGATAGTGAGCTGGTAAAAACAATAGTAGAGATTGTGTTGAACACATTACAAGGAAACCATAAAGTTACTAAAGCACATCTAAATGCATTAAAAAAGTATAAAAATACATTGCGGCACCTTTCGTGTCCAAAGCGTACATTGAACTCTAAGAGAAAAGTCCTTATTCAAAAAGGTGGATTTTTACCTATTCTAATAAGTTCGTTGCTTTCTGGAATTTTTAGAAAACTTTTGAAAAATGAATAAAAGTAAACACAATTTAACTAAAGTCATTTTAATAAATCCTACCTCATACGAAAAATTGTTAAACAATGATAACGGAAATGAATTAATAAATATGAAATTCATTCCTATTTATTTAAATAATAAAGAAATAAGTGATTTTGATAGGTGGTTAAAAATTCGTCAGGAACTGAGTTACTATCAAAATAAAAAACGTATTAAATCCTGGAATGTTCAAAATACACAAAAATCACCTCTTATTTCTACAAGAACAAATGAATCTCAAACCACGGATTGGATTGATATGAAACCCAGCACATCAAAATTAAAGTATGAACGTTCACCTATAGAAAAATTAAAGTCTCTACCCTTACCATCAGAAACTGATGACGAGAATTTAAATTCAAATGTTATTTAAAAGAGATTTTTATCACCTTGCTCAGTAATGATTCTATGAATGTTTTTCCTGATAACGTAAAGTGTGCATTTACAAATATTGTGAATATTCCTGAAGATATGAACGATGATTGGGAAGTCGGCATTACAGATATATATTTGAATAATTACATTAAATTTACACCTAACCAAGATACAAGTGTGCTTGAAGAAACCGAATTTGTTAGTCTAGTAAATGCTGAAACATTAAGGTATAAAAATGTATCCATTGAGTCAAAAATACCTGAAAATGGATTGATTTTTATTTACACGGATATAATAAAACCAAGGTCAGTAGGTAGTAAAAGACCCAGATGTCTTCGTGTAATGCATTATAACGGAAAGGAAAAAAAATATTCAATTTAAAAATATTGAATATTTTCCTTTGGATATATGGTCGCCAAATGAAATCTCAATACTAATTACGGATTCAAGTGGATACAAGATCCCATTTGAAACCTCAGCTGTACCGATTTTCGTTACTCTTCACTTCAGGAGGAGGTTATCTGCATAAATAAAACATTCCCAAAACTCTATAAATAAAACAGACCCAAAAAATTTTTACTTAGAGTACAAATAACCATCATGGTGAAATCTTATCAGGAATATTATGTAAATCAGTGTGGCGGAGGGTTGGGCAACATAGGAAGTCTTTATATTTCACCACGAATAATACAACAAGGACGAGGAATTGGAAATTTCTTTAGCGGTCTTTTTTAATTACATTAAACCACTTTTCCTTTCGGGTATAACTGCTATAAAAAATCAGGCTGCTGAGACTGGTCAGGCTGTTATTAATGAATTTGGTAGAAAGCCTTTACGAAATATAATTCAAGAACAAAGTAAAATTGCTTTACAAAATCTATCAAATAAAGCAATTGATAAAATGACACGCTTTCAAAATGGAAACGGGAAAAGAAATAAAAAGAGGAGTACTAGAAAAAAAATATCTCATCTAACATCTAAACGACAACGTAACCATACCAAGACGCATCATAAAAAAAAAGGGATCAAGGAAATTAAATATACGAGATATTTTTTCTAAATCAAAATGAGTAACCGTATCGAATGTATGAAAAGTGAATTAGATTTGTTTGTACCACATCCAACACAAAGTTCTATTTTAAGAACTGAAGAAGTCTCATATAATCCAATTGCTCCCTTGGACGGAGCCTCATCAATAGAATTTGTTTGCCTAGGAAATGGTGAAACTTATAGGGATTTATCTAGCGTTTATTTACGACTTATTGTGCAACTTAGAAAAAATGACAATACCATCATTGAAGGAAATGATGTCGGTGTAGTAAACAATATTTTACACTCAATGTTCAGGAGTTCGTCAGTTTATCTAAATAACAAATTGGTGTCACAAAATGATAATAATTATCATTATAGAGCTTATTTGCAAACAGTTTTAAACTATGGGAGTGATGCATCTGAAAGTCACTTAGCCTCTCAAGGTTATTTCTCAAATTTCGGACGAATAACTGCAGGCAGATATGTTTACCCTGCAACCAATGAAACCCTTAAAAATATATTTCAAAATAGTAATAAGGTAGAATTATTCGGAAGAATTCATGGAGATATATTTAATCAACCAAAATTTCTTGTAAATAACGTTGATGTGAGAATTAATTTCAATATTGAAAAAACAGCCTTTTATTTAATGGAATCTGTCACTGAATCAAATTTAAAGATACTAGAAGAACAACTTTTCATGAATCATATAACAGTTAACCCAAGTATTTTATTGGCTCATCATCATGTTTTACAAACCAAAAATGCTTTATATCCGATTAACGAAGTAGAAGTGAAATCTTTTACCATTTATCCTGGTAATAATACATTATCGATAGATAATGCAGTTATTGGACAGATCCCAAATTTTCTAGCACAAGGTTATTTTTCACACACTTGTGGGCATTATTGCATTCTCTATGGACTTTATAAAAGTAAAAATAAATCATTAAATTGCTTTTTAAAAAATTTTAAGCGAAATGATTTTAACTATAATGATAAGCTAATTCTAAAAATGTTGAAAAAATATTTTAAAATAAAAAAGTCAAACTAAATAGAATATCAGCATCAATTAAGATTATTTATTGTTTGGGATTTATACAATCTTTGATTTAACTTATAATATTTTAACATAATATTAAGGGCTTCGTCTTTTAAATTAGGTAGGCTATGACACTGGCATGTGTCTGGTCCAACCGTTGCATCGTCATCACTCCACGGACAAAGTTTGTAGTGGAATCCGTACTTCGAGTAAATTAGTTCTTTTTCCTCCAAGTCCTCCAAAGTATATTTCAAATGCTCCAGCCTTCTGATGTGTTCCTCGAAAACCATGTCTTCGAATTGAATAAGAAACAGCGCAATTTGTTTGGCGAGCATTTTTGGCTGTCTTTTACTCTTAGGTGTTCTCAAAAGGACTGATGTAGAATAAAGAAACTCACTCGTTTATATTGGGAAACTGTTCTTATTTACTTTATATATTTTTCGTTATAAATTCAATCATGGCGGGATTTAATCTGGTGTTATCTTTTCCTTTATATACCATATGAGAAATAACATTTTCACTCAATTTCCTGAATGGTGTCTTGGTAGAAAACTTATTTACATAACTTGTAGGTAAAAATATCCAAATCTGTTCGTTGTCCTTGTCTGTTAAATAAAGAGCTATTTTATTTCCATAGGATGTTTTCTTCAGTTTGCAATCAATGATCTTGTATTCAAATCCAATACATAGATTTTCAATTTTAGTGTAACCAATCACAGGGTTCATTTTATTAAGGATGTCTATGAAGTCCTATGATATTGAAGAAATTTAGTATAGTATAGCATATATTCACAATTACACATACCATTTTCTATTAGACCTTATATGGATTGGTTATTCTCAGAGAAATTACTAATGTATACTAATTTATTTATGGAATACCACATAGCCTTTTATACTCGGGAATAGCTTATTGATCACGAGATTTCATATATTTATGTATGTATACATATTATATATACATAAAGGTATACATAAACATATATATGTGTATATGTAAACATATGCACATATATTGATATATAAATAAATGAGGTTTCCACAATCTTTATAAACGAAATTTATTTTGAGATCATCCAGTTTATACTTCAGACTCAGAATGAAAACGTTTACTTGCGAGTTATGTCTTCACTAACCGCAGCGGTTTGAAAGTACACACTTTAAAAATACACAACTTCAGTTATGAAAAGTCGAAATCGAGCAACTACGTGTGTTGTTTCTGTCCTGGAATAAAGAAATTTTGGCTGTGCAACGATTTGCTTATGCATATTTTGTTGATACACAACTTCACACTAAAATCCCGGCTTCATCCAGACATTTGGACATATCCCAGAATGTTACAAGAAATCCAAAAAAATAAACAAGAATAATGTTTTTAAGATTTAAATTTCATTTTATTTATTTTTTATATAAAAGTATTTGATCATATTCGATAATGTACCAACCCATCCCAAATAAATAAGTAACAATAATATTATTTCAATGTTCAAAATACGTTTTATTTTGTATTTATATAGTAAGATTTTCTAATTCATTGTTCCAGCTATCATCTAGCAGTACAGCCATTGGATTAACATTGTCAATAACCTCATTGAATAGGTGATCATCGTCGGGGAATCTAGAGTCAGGTTCCTGGGAGGGTTGGTATAGGATTTCCTCGTCGAATGGTTGCCCACACATTCCATCAAACCACTGCTCCGAGGATTCGCCTTCGTTTGAAGGTCGTAAAACGTGGTTTATGGCTTTATCCTCATCCGCGCGCTGGGATGATGACATCGCGGGTTCGAATACAACCTGATTCATATCTTCCCTGGGAGTATTTTGTTCGATAATTAACGAGTCGTTCTTATCAACGGTGCGCTGAGTTGAGGTTCGTTCGGGCCAAAAAACCCCACGAAGCATGACTTCCCTTGGACTATTTTCCTCGATGACCTCCGGTTCATCGACAAACTCCACAATTATGACAGAATCGTCCATAATAGGTTTGAATAAAGGTTTGAAATATTACTAACTCAACAAACCTTACAGAACTCAATTTTATATCAGAGAACGCATTCACTTAGGTCCAAATATGTTTATGTGTATGTGTATAAATTTCTATAGTTTGATTGGTTGACTTCTATTAAGTCACTGAAGAATAGGTATTGAATACATATATAGCTGTGTGTGTGTGAGGGTGGAAAGATCTAGAAAGGCAAGGTTGTCAAACAAGGGTGTACGTGGGGGGCGTCGTGGATATGTTCCTCTAAATAGAAGGCAGCTTTCTGGTGTTGCGGCTGTTGCAAAAGCCGGTGGCAAGCTGTGGGGAAGAGGAGAGAAAACACTCGACGATCGCGGTAATAAAAAAAGAAGAACACTGGACTTTTTCGGGTTATGGCGCGGACCGGCCGGGCTTTGTATTTCAGAGTAAAGTACAGAGAGAACTAACTTAAGCCTAGTTGACCGATGCGCTTCAAAGCGCAGCGGAGAGATTTTTGGGAGCGGGTGCGGGAGAGCCTGGAATCGCAACCGTCCAGTGCGGGAGAGTGGGAGAGCCTGGAATCGCGAGCATTCAGTGCGGGCGAGTAGGCATTCGCAACGGGGGAAGAGCGGGCAATTTAAGAGAGGGGAAAAGCGGCGTAAACAATCCGCCCCCCTTGCAATCGCTAGCGTTGCAACGAAGCCACGTGTCTAGGACTGGTTGCAGGCACCGGACAGGATCCACCCGAAAGCCGTCCTCTGGGCCACTGGGAGTCCCTCGTCGACCAAATGGAAGCCAGGTCGGATGACCTTGGCGTAGACATCCGCACCCAGGACGACCGATATGGTTGCCGGCAAGTAGAACCGTTCGTCGGCCAAAGGGAGGTCCCCGTATTTGCCAACCACGGTGTCAGAGTTGAAGCCGTCGTCGCGCTTCGACCGAATTGTCGCCGTGCAGATCCTCTCTTCGCCGACGGTAGTCGTCGGCAGGCGGAAAGCGGACGCCATTGATGCGTCGATGCAGATCGTCGGCGTACACGGGTCGTTGAGGGCCGCCGTGTCGAAGTTCTTGAGCCCGGTCTCCAAGGTAACCATGGCCGTCGGCAGGACGTTGACGCTGTGCCGCTGGCGGATGGACGCCAGTGACGGTGCTGGTGTCGAGGAGGCTGAGCGCGGCGGAGAGGCAAGTGCTCTGCGAGTTGGCGGATCTTGCCGGCGCGAGCGCTGCTGAGAAGCGGCGGATGCCGAGCGCCTTGCCGGGGCCAGCGCTAGGCGAGTTGGCGGATTCTGCCGGCGCGAACGCTGCTGAGTCGCCGACGGCAGAGGGCGCTCGCACATGTGGAGGAGCGTGTGGTGCTTTCCGTTGCACGTTTTGCATTTGTCAGATTGTCTTCTTTGACGACTACCATGTCGGCAACGCGGAGATTTGCGGTCGGGGACTGCCACTTGTTACGCTTGTGGAGCTCCTTGAGATACTCCTCTTTCCATCGAGCTTGGAATTGCTGATGGAGCGCCTTTAAGTGTTGCCACCGATTCACAATGGACTTGGATTCCCCTTTCATCTCGGGTTCCACTATGGACAGAAGAGGTCCGCCGACTAGAAAATGCCCCGGTGTCAACGCTAAGAGGTCAGTAGGATCTTCAGACATAGGAGATAGCGGTCTGGAATTTAGACAAGCTTCAATTTTCGCTAGGAGGGTTGAAAGCTCTTCAAACGTGTACTTTCGAGTAGCGGTGGACTTGTAAAACAAGGTTTTGAAGCTTTTGACACCAGCTTCCCACAGGCCTCCCATATGGGGTGCCCCTGGAGGAACTCACAGACTCTTTTACGGCTTGGGTTTTCCCATTGTCGGACTGCACTTGACGGGGACAACCTCTTCTGGATACGAACCGAGCGAAAGCGGCGAGAAATTCCTCGGTCGTCAAATCGGATGTAGGCTCTAGATGGATGGCCTTTGTAGAGAAACACACGAAAACCAACACATACCCTTTTGTAATTAGGCAAGCTCTGCCTGTGTAATTTTTGATGTCGAAAGAGCCAGCGTGGTCCATCCCTGTGTACGTGAATGGCCGGGAAAAAGACACTCGCTCTTTCGGAAAACTTCCCATCATCTGAACTTGCAAGCTCTTCTTATGAATAACGCAGACCTTGCAGGAGTTAATCACGGCCTTTACCAAGTTCTTTATTCTCGGAACCCAGTATCTTGACCGGGTGAGACGTACCTGGTTACCTCCGTGCAACGTTATGAGATGCGTACAGTTCACCAGTAGTCGAGAGAGTGCACATTCGTACGGGAGGATTATCGGATGTCGTTCGTCATATCGCAGGTTTTCGGAGGCCGTTATGCGGCCGCAAGCCCTTTTAAGCCCTTTCTGATCTAGAAAGGGGTTTAAGGAGAGGATGGAACTTGTCGCGGACACACGACGCTTTTGACTCAAGCAGCGATATTCATTAGAAAAATATCTGCGCTGAGTACTAATGACCATGAGCCGTTCAGCGGCGACAAGTTCTTGGGCTTCTAGACGGACTTCCGACATCTGCGACTGTTTCTTACATCGCTGGACAAAACGGTGGACATACGCAAGGACTCGTAAAGCTCTATCTAACTTGGAAAAGCGATCCAGGATGTCTTCTGTCGGGATGGACGCCACATGGGCCTTGACAGGACGCCTTTCCACTTCGGTCACCTGTAGGTGCTTTGGGAAGGCCACTGATCTCGTGGCTTTGACAACCAAGTTGGTCCATGCCACCAAAGGGAGTTGTCGACCAGTTCTTGTAGAGGCACTCCCCGACTGGCCAAGTCAGCTGGATTGTGTTCGGATTGAACATGAGCCCAATTGGCTGCCTCTGTGGACTGGGTAATCTTTGTTACCCGATTGGCAACGAACGTTGTCCATTGGCATGCTGGTTTGGCTAGCCATGCAAGCACAATCGTGGAATCGGTCCAACAATAGAGTTTTGAGGACAGCATTGGCATAGGGGGGAGGATGGATTCAGCCATCTCGGACAACAATAGAGCTCCACACAGCTCTAGCCTGGGAAGCGACACAGTTTTGACTGGCGCCACGCGCGTCTTGGCCGTAAGGAGATGCACTAGCGTCGTGTGCCCAATTTCTACGCGCACATAGATCGCAGCACCATACGCCTTTTGAGAGGCGTCACAGAATCCATGATGTTCTACTCGAAACTCTGGGCGGAAGGAAACCCATCTGGGAATTCGGACTAGATCTAGGACCGAGTAACTTTGGAGAAAATCACGGCACTTTTGGCACAGTTCAATTGGGAGTTCATCATCCCACCCTAGATCATGAAGCCAGATCTCCTGCATGAAAATCTTGGCACAGACCACGAAGGGAGCGAGCCAGCCTGCTGGATCAAACAGCTTGGCAATTTGGGAAAGAACGTGTCGTTTCGTGAGTGTAGCTTCGTTGGAAAGGTCTGGAGGGGCGAAGAAAAACTCATCGGATGTTGCTTTCCAACGGACTCCGAGAGTTTTCGCCGTGCTTTCCGTATCTATCTCGAGGAAATCGGCGTTTAAAAGATGATTGGTCTCGATATGAGCCAGAACTTCTTTATGGTTGGAGGTCCACTTTCTTAATGGAAAACCAGCCGAATCGAGGGCACTCTGCAACTCGCGAATGGTAAGGTGAGCCTCTTCTGCAGAGTCAGCTCCCGAAAGGACATCATCGACGTACATGCAACCACGAATAACTTTACTCGCCCTTGGATGGGTTAGTTGCACGTCGGTCGCCAGCTGTTGCAGGACCCGAATTGCCAGAAACGGTGCACAATTGACCCCAAACGTAACAGTTTTTAGCTCAAAGTCGCGAATGTATCCTTCTCTATTGCGGAATAAGATACGTTGGAACGCTGTCTGCTTCGGATCTACCCAGATTTGCCGGTACATTTTCTCGATATCCGCACTGTACACAAAACGGAAATATCGCCACTTCAGGATCTGGATGGTTAGATCGGACTGTAGGACCGGGCCAGCATGAAGGATATCATTTAAGCTGACCCCATTGTCTGAAGGGCTGGAGGCATTAAATACCACTACTCCACCACTACTCTTCGGTTTTAACACCGCGTGGTGTGGAAGGTAATAACATGCTGAATCGTGGGTAGGATGGACTTCTCTCATGTGGTTGAGGTCGAGATATTCTTGAATCACTGAGACGTACTTGGATTTTAGCGTACTGTCCCTTTTTAGCCGCTGCTCGTTTCTTAAGAATTGAGCCAACGCCAGGGATCTGGAATGTCCTAGGGAGCATTTAATATTCTCAGGATCTCGAAACGGAAGACTCACGACATACCTGCCGGTATCGTCTTTTGTGGTGGTCCGAAGGAAATTATCCTCACAGATCACGTCGGATTCTCTTGCCACCTTTACTGGCAGATCCTCCACCTCCCAGAATTTGGTGAGGAGTTTATCGAGAGACGCTTCGTACGTGTGTGCGACATGCGTAGAAAAGGATGAAATTCGATCTTGCCTCGGAGCGGGTACTGGTCCTGTTAGAATCCAGCCGAAAATGGTCTCTTGACCGAGAAGAGAGCCACAGATGTTCGCTCGGGTGCCGCTTAGTAGAATGGAAGGAAGTATATCGGCCCCGATTAGAAGATCTATTTGTGCGCTCTCATAAAACTTTGGATCCGCTAGAGGAAGTTCGGGAAGATCTCGCAGGAAATGTTGCGGAAGCGGACATGAGGGAAGATTTCCGGCTATTTGCGGAAGCACGTAGGCAGTGGTGTTTAACTGCAAACTAGGCCGGGTCGGAGAACGAATCGTAAATTGGCATAGCTTTTTAGTCTCAGCGGAGACCGTTTGATTAAGCCCTGAGACCTGTGCTTGGATAACCTGGAACGGCAGCTTAATCAGGTTGAAAAGGCGCTCAGTAATGAAGGTCGCCTCAGATCCGGAGTCTACTAAGGCTCGCGCTTGGTAGTTGGAACCCTGATGGCATATATTAATCATGGCGGTGCCTAGGAGGACTGACCTAGAGCCCGCCGCAAAATAATTTTGAAGTGTTGGCTGCGTGCCACTGGCAGCCGAGGGACCGGGAGTATTCGGTCCGGATCTGGGCGTTGGCGTTGGATTTGCGCGCGTTGGGGATGGGGTGCCTCGGTGTAGGAGGGTGTGATGGCGGCCGCGGCACGTGAAGCAATTATGTGCGCTTTCGCAGTCGCGCAGCTGATGCGTCCGCGCAAAGCAGTTCAAACACAGCTGTTTCCGTTTGATATAGGCGATGCGTTGGTCGACCGTCATCCGGAGAAACTGGGCGCATGTGCGTATTGGATGGTTTTCTCTATTACAGAGATCGCACCCTCTAGGTTGTCGAGGTGTTACCCTTGTCTCATAAGAATTTATTCTCCGAGACGCCGAGTTGAATGTGGATGCCCTGGGCTGAGCCTGACTAGAACCTGATGGTCGAACATCATCTATGGCTTCTAGTGTTCTGTGACGCTCCGTTAGGAAAACGTTCAGCTCATGCCACGTAGGGATCTCGGCTTTGTTGAGAACTGGCAAGCTGTCAGCTGCACTTTCTCCGGCTGCTACAAGGCACGCGGTACATGCATCGTACTCTTTTTTGCGGACCCATACCTCTTTAATTTCGTCTCGGCGAATATTGAGGACGGACAACGTAGGAGGGACCGCCGCGGGAATATTCGATCCGAGACTTCAATAAATTGGTTTAAGGCGAGTTCGGCAGCCGTTGCAACCATTTTTGTGCTGGCTCGCGTGAATCTTTCGATGGGAGAAGGAGCTCTTTTGGGAATTGGCGTCTTTACCATTGTAGGTGTGGGCGTCCTTAAAGTGACTTTTGGTATTTTCGGTGATGGAACAGGGGATAGTTTATTAGAACTTTCCCCGGACATACCAAACTAGGATGCTGTTAGGATTGAATGGACGCGCTGATATTTCGGACAAAATCAGGGAAACAATTACGAACCAACTTCTGGACTGGTGGAAATCGGGTGTCGACCGGCTAAAATAGTCGATATGCGAGGCTGAATTGTTGTGAAAATAATCCCCAGGCTTTTGGTGGAACGATGGAACAAGAATGGAAAAAAAATGCCAAAAATACTAAAAAATAAAATACTGAAAAATATTGTTCTTGATGAAGTATTTTTCGTTTAGTATTTTATAGAGGGGTTGCTGGCCGAATTAGGATGGGATTGGATGTCCCCGGCAGTGTATGGAGATCGTTAGTATTTTCCTCTATTTTTAAAAAATTATTCGGAGACAAACAAAAAAATACTTTGCAGTGGTATGCGGATGGTATTTTTGGAAATTTTCTTTTTTCTCCCCAGAAAGAAAATAAATCAAGTATATATATATGGATATACCAAAACTCAATAAATAAATAAAAAATACTGGAATGGACGCGGTAACTAGTTAATTCGGACGCAAATCGGGAACAATGTTAATAGATTGATTCCACTGGTTTTCGGATGTCGACCGTATTGTATTTAATTTTTTGGAACTCTAGTGATGAGGGTTTTTTTGTAAAATTAATTTTAATTTTTTAACTCTCAGTATTTATTTAAGTTTATTAGAATTGAGCTTGGTATTTATTTTTCATTTTTATTTTATTTATTTGGAATGGCTCGGAATAAAGAGCACTTGGAACGTTGAATAACACAAATGCCCAAAATGATCTCGTGCATAAAGCCCCTTTTGCGGGCTGTGTACGAGAAATGTTGGATTGCGCGGGAATTTCGGGAATTCGCATGTATGTATGTGTAAATGTATGTTGAATAGGAAATAAAAAAAAAACACACTGAGACTCAAAAGTTATTTCACGTCGGCTTTGGGAATTTATTTAATATATATATTTATGGATGGCCGACGGAAATACTTCGATGCTCGGGATTGGGTGTATTTGTAGCAAAAAATATATGTGTAATATATGGATGTAATATATGTGTAATATATGGATGTAATAATATATGTAATAAATATGTATATAAGATGTGGAGTATATAGGTAATCAAGATGGCGGAAAATTGTTATTTTAAATTTTGCCGGCGGGTATGTGTTGTGAATTTTCGATTTATTGTGGACTGTATTTGGATTTGGACTTTGAATTATGTATGCAAATATTTGTCACAGCGGATATACAATAAAAAAAATCAGTATCAGTATTTGTGGGCCTAAATTGGCGGTACACTTAATTTTTCGGTTCCCTTTTTGTGGGAAATTAATTTGAATTTAATTTTGGAATTTAATTTATTTTTCACTGTTCACTGACTTATCTTTCTCACTGTACGCTTGACTTTTTTATTTGCACACTTTTTATTTGGATTAATATTTTGTAATTTCTTCGATTTGATTTTGGATGTATTTTTACGGCCAAATGTGAATATGAAACTTGTACATCAATATGCACAAGAAAGAGAATTGGACAATAGGCAATATGGCCGCACGTTAAAGGAGACGAAGAAATAGAAGACGGAATTGGAATAATTTACTAACTGCCGTTGTCGGAATAAATCGGACTTGGATTTGAGACAGATCGTACAGAAAGTCAAACGAATTATGTTTTCGGATGGCTGACTGTCGACCGGCAGTTAATAAAAATAAGAATTGGCACTTATCTGCTGGAGCAATCCGGCTCGAAGGACCAAAAAATGTACGTGGGGGGCGTCGTGGATATGTTCCTCTAAATAGAAGGCAGCTTTCTGGTGTTGCGGCTGTTGCAAAAGCCGGTGGCAAGCTGTGGGGAAGAGGAGAGAAAACACTCGACGATCGCGGTAATAAAAAAGGAAGAACACTGGACTTTTTCGGGCTATGGCGCGGACCGGCCGGGCGTTGTATTTCAGAGTAAAGTACAGAGAGAACTTACTTAAGCCTAATCGACCGATGCGCTTCAAAGCGCAGCGGAGAGATTTTTGGGAGCGGGTGCGGGAGAGCCTGGAATCGCGAGCATTCAGTGCGGACGAGTAGGCATTCGCAACGGGGGAAGAGCGGGCAATTTAAGAGAGGGGAAAAGCGGCGTAAACAGGTGATGGCGGCTCTACAGTGGTGTATGTGTGTGTGTGTCGCATAGGCGGGTGAGAGTAGGATACAATTTTCATACACATGTACACAGCTCAAATATACATGTATTTATTTTTACTTGGGTGGGATTAAAACAGATATCCTAGAGACATGATATTGGTTGTAGGGATCTTGGCATGATTTCCTACTAGCTCTAAATGGATTTACAACGTCCACCACCTGATAATATTGAATGATGCAACTACAGCTTAAAGTAGCTACAACAAAGGTATTTTCCCTTTGGTTTTATAGTTCAATTAGGAAATTCATGCATACTATGGGTTTCTCCTCAGTGTACGCTTAACATCGGGTATATATTTCTGATTCCTGTACACAAAAAACACATGTTTAACTCGTCTACCTAAAAAACATCCTTGCGTACATAAAGATAGGGTTTAAAATAGATTTTCCCCTAGCGGGAAAGATAAATTGAGCGAAAGTAAAGGGACTGCAGGAGAGATTTTCTCCGAAACAATTGAAGAGAGTAAATTTATAAAAAATCGTTATTTGTAATTAAATGAAATATAGTTTATAAGTATGCATAAATAGTTCGCAAATGAATCATTCGAAATTAAAAAATCTATTTAAATTGTCTTTTTTACCAAATGAAACATTAAAATTATTATAATAAGAATTTACAATTCAACAACAAATATTATAAAGACTGATTAGCCTAGAATGTTAACAAGGGTTTAAATGTTAGTCCAATGTCTTTTTCTATTTTTGTAAATGCATAGGAAAACTGTAGCCTTATCCAAAAATTATTTGAATCCTGACGCACACTTTTTTCTACCGGAGACATACTTTACTTTACACGACTTATTGCATTATTTTACATTTTTTTCCGCAAGAGGGCGAGAATCCCGAGAGAGTCCTTTACAGAAGATTATTCAGTTATGTAATTTCTTATCCAAGAATCACTCCAAAAAACATGACTCTTAGATGACGCTTTGCGAGCTGAACAACGCAAACGAAGACTCAAAAATAGATGGCGCTTTGTCGTAGGGGGCGCTTCATGATGGTAACTCACCTGTAAAGGACTCTCTCGGGATTCTCGCCCTCTTGCGGAAAAAAATGTAAAATAATGTAATGTAAAATAAAACCAAAGGGAAAATACCTTTGTTGTAGCTACTCCCTAAAAATCGATTTGTTTTTTTTTTGAATTCTTTCTTTTGCCATTTTTCTGTTATAAATGTTGTTAAAATGGTTTTAAAATGTAATGTTCATAATCTTATGGCATACCCGCAACTAACTGCATTTTCATTTTTTGGAAATTCAGCCTCCTTAACCAAGTCCTCAATATTTTCCAATTTTGTTTTGCCGATTTGACGTCACGGCCTCCACATATGTATGTATGTAAGTTATTCAACCCAAGATCCCATGCTCCTTACCCAGTTTGTAAACAACTTCTAGCTGGGAACTTCTTACTCAGCTTTCCCACGAAATCCAGAGCTCTTATTTATCTTACCCACTCCAATAAGAATTCATTATTAAGTTCCAAATGCGCCGCGGTCCATCACTGTAAACAATTGCGCTTGCGCCGCGGTCCTTCTAATATAAACATTTGCGCCGCGGGCCTTCTACTGTAAACTAAGCCGGGTCTTCCAAATGTAAACATTATCATCCGGTCACCACCCAGCGAGGCCCAAAATTGCAGAGTAATCTGTTTAATCGATTTCCACAATCAAACCAATAATTGCATCACCCAATTTATTCCGACTCTCTTGAGTCCATCTCTTATTCAATTCTTGAGAAGTCCCTAGATTCTCTTAAACCGAGGTTTGCTTATCAGATAATCGGCCCTTGATCAGGCAGTCCGTTTTTGCATCCGAATTGATCGGTCGACCCAATAGAGTATTGTGAGCAGTGAAAATTAAATAAGTTCGGTACTAATAGAAATTGTGTAAACTAGTGAACAAGAAAAGTGAAAAAATAAAAATATATTTTTTTCTAAAATTCGCTAAGCGACTTATTAATTGGCGCTCAACGTGGGGCGGTGCTACTTAAAAATTCCTAAAAGAAGTTTTAAAACAAAACAGTTTTCAAAAACAAAAGGGAATTCGCGCCGCTCAAAAACCTAACCGATGACATAATAAAAAGTGTTTGCATCGTGAAAATAGCTAAAGGAGGAAATCAATAAATATAATAATCCCCCTTTGTTTACAACAACTCGTTAATTAGTGATCGTAACAAAAAAGACAAGCTGCTCTAAAAACTAATACTCTCAAAATCGAATTTCAAGCAAAAATAAAAAAATTAAACGGACGAACAAAAAACTAATCATCCAATTCAACAAAAATAAAAAATCAAATACAACTCAACAGAAATAAAAATAAGAAAATTAAAAATATCTAAAATAAAAAATCAAAAAGAATTCGACAAAAAAAGGAAGAGCTGAGGGCAATCCCTCGCTAGAAAGAAATTAATTGAAGGAATAGCTGAGGGCCATTCCTCGCTATACGACGACCCCAAACAGGATCATCAAGCGCAAGAAGACACCCCATATCAAAGGAAGAAGAAAAGTAGTGAGCTGTTTAATTGTAGTTTTATATTTTTAAGAATTTATTTCAAAAAATTAAATAAAAACAAACAAGGTGGAATAGTTAATCAACGACTTTGAAAAAATTCTCGCCATGAATCCACCCTTACCTGCAGTGGCTTCTAGCAGCCAGGCTAATACCCAGACGTTTAATGTAAGCGATTTAATAGCACAAATAGTTAATAATGAATTGAATCCTTTAAAGAATGAGATCGAGAGTTTAAAGACACAAATAAATCACAATATAAAGAAAGTTAAGGATTTTCAAGTAGAAGCTGTTGATCCAAACGTTAAGTGCGATACTTCTTATGAAATCATTAAGTCGGTCCGAGAATACAAAGGCGAAGAAGATAGCTATATTAGTTGGAGAGAATCGGCGGAAGTAGCAATGGGACAATACAAAAGGGGAAGTGAACAATACTTTTCGGCCATAATGGAATTTTGGGTTAAAAATAAAAACGAACTTCCAATATATAAAAGAGTATCTACGGTTAATGGATACTCTTTAACTAAATATTATCACATGGTAACGATATTCGATACTCGTTACACATTTTATGAAATCAAGGGGTTAAAATCAGACTTACTAATAGGTTACAATTTATTGAAAAAAATCGGAGCTGTAATCGAAACCGAAAAAGGGGTAATGAAATATGGGGATAAAGAAGAAAAATTGATTTATGATAACTACAGCTCTTGCAACCAACTTTCATTATCTGAAGAAAAAACCATTCTTCCATTGAAAGAATTTATTATCAAAAAATACTTTGATGAAAAAGCCCAAATCAGAACTGACTCTGAAGAGGCAAATCAAAGTACAACAAGTTTGGGATTCAAACATCCTGAACGCGCCGTCGTGGAATTATCCGACAAAAGTACAAGTTTGGGATTAAAAATCCTGAACACGCCGACGTTGAATTATCCGTCTTTAATAATAGTTTGGGATACAAAAATCCTGAACACGCCGACGTTGAATTATCCGTCTTTAATAATAGTTTGGGATACAAAAATCCTGAACACGCCGACGTTGAATTATCTGTCACTGACAATTTAAACAATCTCAATTGTGAAATCAGCAAAAACAGTTCTGATATGAGATACCGAATATTAAAGAAAGTTGAAACTGAGCATTCGAAAATCAACATGCAAATCCCATTTCGTACAGATATAAAAGGGGAAATCACTTTAGTTCACGACAGACCTATATACGGAATGCAATATCCGTACTCGTTGTCAGTCGCCGATTTCGTTAATAACGAAATCAGTAGAATGCTTAAAGAAGGAATAATACGACCTAGTCGGTGTCCTTACAATTCTCCAGTGTTGGTGGTATCAAAGAAAGGCCAAAACGAGGACGGAAGTCCTAAATTAAGACTAGTTATTGACTAAAAAAAGTTGAACGAAAGTACCATACCCGACAGATATCCCATGCAAGACCCGTCGGTAATTCTACCTAATTTGGGAAAGGCTAGATATTTTTCAACCATAGACTTAGAATCAGGGTTTCATCAGATTCTAATGAAAGAATCAGATGTGGGAAAGACTTATTTCTCAATAAATAACGGGAAGTATGAATTCTTAAGGATGCCATTTGGATTGACCAATGCACCAAGAATCTTCCAAAGAGCAATGGACGACATTCTAAGGGAAGAAGTAGGTAAAACATGCCATGTTTATATGGACGACATAATTATTTTCTCTAATACACTTGAACAACATTATGTCGATTTAACTAAAATAATTGATATATTATTTAAAGCTAATATGAAGATATCTTTGGAGAAATCAAAGTTTTTTAAACACGAAACCAGTTTTCTAGGATACATTGTATCTTATAACGTCATCAAGACGGATCCGGAAAAAATATTCGGGAACTAAGAAGTTTCCTCGACCTTACAGGTTTTTATAGAAAATTTGTTCCGAATTATGCCTTCAAGGCTAAACCACTAACTAAATACTTAGGAGGACATCATGGTAAAATCTCGAAAAGAATGTCAACAAAAACGTTAATTCAGCTGGATGACCCAGCTATTAAAGCTTTTAACGAGCTAAAAGAAAGTCTCATTGCTCAAATAGAACTGGTTCAACCAGACTATAGTAAAAAATTTACATTAACCACAGATGCTTGGGACGTTGCTATTGGCGCGGTACTATCCCAAGAAGGTAAAACAATAACATTTATTTCAAAAACCATGTCTAAAACTGAACAAGTCTATGCAACTAACAAAAAGGAACTATTGGCAATAGTGTGGGCTTTGAAAAATTTGAGAAATTAGGTAATATTGGAGTGATTGGAATTGAAATTCAAGCCGATCATCAACCATTATCCTTTGCAATTTCGGATAAAAATCCAAATATAGAAATGAAACGCTGGTATTCATTTATAGAAAGTTTCACTCCAAAGACCTATATAAACCAGGCGCAACTAACGTAGTTGCCGACGCATTATCACGAATACAGATTAACAATTTGTCCGATAGCGATCAGTCGGAACCATCCGAGTCCGATCAAAATACTTTGCACTCAGCAGAAAGTAGTTTCGAAAATGTAATTGAAGAAACAAAAAACCCCTAAACCAGTTTATGATTCAATTATTAATAACAAAGGCTAGGTTCACAGTTCTTGAATCTGTTAACGTATTTAATAATACCAGACATATAGTCGAGTATGTAAGAGAATATTTACAACCAAATGTCACCGTCGGTATACATTGTACACTTAAAGACTTTTATATAATTCAAAAACCTTTAAAAGAAAACTTCGTTAATAAATTCCTTTACACAAGGACATTTCTTCAAGATGTAGAAAACAATGAAGACAAGGCTATTATAATAGAAGAAACACACAGAAGAGCTCACCGAGGACTAGACGAAAACTACAAACAAATATGTAGATTGTATTACTGGCCCAAGTTATTTTCAAAATTAAAAGAATATATTAAAAACTGTAATATTTGCAATGAAAACAAATATAATAGACACCCAATTAAAATCCCTATTGGTGAAGCCCCAATTCTATCTAAAGAGGGCGAAAATTTACATATCGATATATATTATGCGCAAAGTCTCATTTTTACTTGTATTGATGCCTATTCAAAATTTCTAGTAGTTAAAGAAATCCTAAATAAATTAAATATTGAAAATAAAGTAATGGAACTACTTCAACAACTCCCTCTAGCCAAGGTAATAATGACCGATAATGAACCGAGCTTTACTTCTGCGCAATTTAAATCCGTTGCACAAAGGAGCGGTTTAACTTTACATTACGCAGACCCAATACACAGTACCTCAAAAGGTCAAGTCGAAAGGGCACATTCGACATTAACAGAATTAGCCCGCTGCCTTAAAGAGCAATTTAATTTAACCGACTATACCGAAATTGTAATACGAGCCGCGCAAGAATATGTAACGCTTGTATCTGAAGGGTAAAGAGATTTGAAAGAGGTGCGCCATCTAAGTGACAATGGTGGAACTAAGAAGGGGCAATAGACAGAGTTGAAGGAGAGCAACAGGGTGAAATGTCAACCTTATTATGGGGCATTGTCTCAGAAGGCCTCAGAAGGGTTAGCGCCAAAAGTCAGGCGTCCATAGCGCTCATTTAAAATTTGTTGCCAGCGCTGAGTCCATGGAGGTAAGAAAGAGTGTAGGTTTTAGTAAGAAATTCTCGCCAAAGTCGTCCCATTTACCAGGCTTGTCGCTTATACAAGCCATACTGAATCACTGGAGAAGTCAGACAGCCCAAACTGATGGGAACGGATCCGACGGATTTTTGAACCAGCAAAAGCAGCGATCGCTAAAAATAATTATTTTTGGGTTTAATTGACTTTGCGTTTGAGAAGAATAAGCATAAACAGAAAGCTCAATACAGGGCTTGAGGTCCAATCATCAGACCCAACGTCGAGCCGGTGGATCGAACAGACAGTCTCAGGGCAACCGCGCTCGAAAGCGCTCAGTTTTTATTGCGTAGCGTGGGTGAAGTCAAAGACAAAGAAAAGTCCGTTTTCCGGCGGAAAAGTGGCCAAAAAGAGAGCCAGTTTCGAAGCGGGTGCTCGGCGACCCTCGCGCGTTGCGTTTAGTTTTCCCGGAGGAGTTCTGCATAGCCAAAGGCCATATGAATGTTTGCCTAGAAGCGTGGCGAAAAGAGTTTCGCAAGAAGAGATGCGGTTCGGCGGTAGTAGTTTTAAAGTTTAGTGGATAAGTTTTACTTTTGTTAATTTTTTCCCGTGGGCCACAGCAAATTCCGAAAAGAACAAAAAAAGAAGAAAGGAAATGCAAAAGGAGAAGAAGGAATAAGCGTGGCAAAAAGTGGTTCGAAGTGGTAGTTGTTGTTGTCCCAAATGTCTAACCTCTCTAAACCTCTCTAACCTCTCAAATACAAAATTTTACTGAGATCGTCCCATTCAAAAAATCATAAAAAATACAAGGAAAAATATTTTGAAAATTTTTTTTTGCAGTTATTATTAATTTTGATTGCGGAAAAACTTTGCATCAAAACATTTTTGTTTTAACCCCCAGGAAAAAAGTTTAAAATTTGACTTTCACAAAATTTGCTCACTTTTCAAAGGGGTCTTAATGGGTTAAAAACATTTTTGTGTCATTTAAACGGAATTGAAGTGCTCTTTCTATAGGTGCCAAAAGTTTTTATTAAAAGTTCAAAATGTGAGTACAGTTAACATTCCAATCTGTCAAAATAATTATGCCGACTAGTGTATTATAATGTTTTAAAAGAACCCAGTATTGACCCGAGCTAACATGGCCGTCTGAGACCCCCGAACAAAGGGGCTACTATTTACGAGCGGAATGCTAAACCAGGATTATGGTAGCCACAGGTTGGGTGGGCAAACCAGGCCTAAAAACACCAGAGGCTTGGACGTTCGGAGGGGCAGCAAATCCTTGTTTTGCAAATGAATTCCTTTTTCTGTCTATCCCTTAAAACGTTTCCTATTGGCTTGTAAGGAAGCTCTCAGGCTGGGATAGTTACTCAGGGCTCCCAGGGTCACTTACAAATAAATTTTTTTAAGTTCAAGGACTTTCAAGGAGGGGCCGAGATAGAGCAACCCTATACGGGCCCTGTGGCCGGGTGTTGTTCCCCAAAGGTGCCGACCATGGGCCGAAACCTGCAGCGGGTTTAGATTCCGACAATCGAGTACAGGACTCCGTTGAAATCTCTCCCCGCCACACGCTCCGGGATCCGCACTGCCCTTAGACCCGACAAACGAGTGCAAGACTCCGTCGTGATCCACGGCCACTGCGTACCCCAGGACCGGTGATAGCTTCGGATCCGACAATCGAGTGCAAGACTCCGTCGCAATCCTTAGCCATCACACGGTTCGACCACGATCGGCGGAAGGGCTTTCCTAGATGAGAAAAAAAATAAAGAACTGGCGAATTTAATTTCCCCGCCTAAAATCACACACACAAAACACAACAGGCGAAATAGATTTTAATGCGAAGCACTTTGGTTCATTTATTGTTCTTGAATTTAGGGTTTTTCTGAGGGGCGTACAAAGTCTTTTGCCACGCCACTCTAGTCAAGTCGGTCGAAGAATGTTTAAACAAAAAAATATCTTGGGGAAAAAATAAAGCGGGCGCTTACGTTTCCTCCCACAGCAATTTCAGCCAATCGATGTCCCATGCCCCTGCGGCGGCAACCGGGTCGTACGCTGCTTCCACTTCACCACTATCGCTCGACATTGTTCTTTCACTTGTAGGGTTTTTGCACTTGTTCGGTTTCACGGCGGGGCGGGTTTTCCCGGGGTTTTGCGGAGTTATCACGATTAAATCTGGTGCGCGCGAAGTCTCAAGAGTAATTACCATTCCTTCTCCTAGATATCTGCTCACGTACCCCTCCTACAGCAAATTCATCGGCGTCGCTGCCGCTGCACTTCAGCTTTTTTCCAGGCAGAGTTATTTCTTCTTGCTCGAAAACTCGAAATCGTGCGTTGAAAGCTTGGGTGTGTGCAGGTGTTCGCACTGTTCGACGGTGCAGATGCTGATATTTCGCGAGTGTGAGAGCGTGTTGGAACGAGAACGAAGCAGAGAGCGAGAGCGAGAGTGTTCGATGGTGGGTTCTGTGGAATGTGGAATGTGTTGGAACTGCGTGCAGATGCTGATGTGCATTTAAATGCGTGTGTGTGTGTGAGCGTTTCAAATGCTGATGAGTGGGTGATGAGAGCGTTGAGTTCCGTGTGGATGCTGATGAGTGGATGATAAGAGCGTGTTGGAACGAGAGCGAGGGTGTGGATGCTGGCGGTGTTGGGTAGGTTGGCTATTAAAAGGCTAAACTAATAGTATGGCTATAAAAATATTCCTACATGACTACAAAAATTCCTACATGACTACAAAAATTCCTACATGTCTACAAAAATTAGTCGGCAATTGTGGGGGCCGTTTTACGGTTCCTCACAGGCTATTTATGAGTAGTGATCCTCTTACCTAAAAGTAGCTTGTCCTTTGCACGCAAGTTTTTGCAGAAATAGTGAACATAGGCACCTTGGGGGGGCGTGGCAAGAACACCACCCTAATTGCTGGCGAGCACCCCTCCCAAATCAACATCTCGCCTAAAGTAGAAAATGCGTAGAAATTACGATTTTCTAAATCTCAATCATTATTGTTATAGCCGCGCAAGAATATAATAAAACCATTCATTCAACAACCAACCAAAAACCCTTTGACATACTTTATAATAAAATTGAGCACGATACTATTCCTCTATTGTTAAAAACTACACAAGAGAAAATGTCAGAGGGACATAACAAGGACAGAAAGGAGAAGGACTATCTCGTAGGGGAAGTTATTTTTGAAAAGAAGCATGGGGAAAGAAACAAGCTTAATTCTCGATATAAAAGACAAGTAGTTAGGAAAATCTGCCCAATAATGTTATTATAAATAATAGGAACCGTACTATTCATAAAGACAACATCAAATTTTAAACACAATTTGTTTTAAATTACAGAAAATGAATTCAAAACAAGAGAGAACGCTATAGTCGGGTTGGTGTCCCGACTATCTAATACTCGTCACTCAGCTAAAGGGAGTGCGAACGCTGTACTCGGGTTGGTGTCCCGACTATCTATTGGGGCTAAAGGGAGTGCGAGGGAGATAGATATATAAACAATTTTCATTGCGTATAACTTTTTAATGAATGGTCTGATTTGAAAAATGTCTTCTACATTTCGATAGGTATTAATAAACACTATAAAATTGCGTTTATATATTTTTAAAATCTTAAAAGATGTGGCCTCCAGACACATTTGAAAATCGTTTATGGCGATTGTGGGCGTTAGGGGGGGCGATGAAACAAACTTGCGCTGCGTAGGAAGCCCAAGAATATGTGTGTGAAATCTCAACCTTCTAGCTTTTATAGTTTCCGAGATCTCAGCGTTCATACAGACAGACAGACAGACAGACAGACAGACAGACAGACAGACAGACAGACAGACGGACGGACGGACAGACGGACATGGCTAGATCGACTCGGCTAGTGACCCTGATCAAGAATATATATACTTTATGGGGTCGGAAACGCTTCCTTCTAGCTGTTACATACTTTTGCACGAATACAATATACCCTTTAACTCTACGAGTAACGGGTATAATTATACGTATATACGTATTCGTATGCTATATGAATCATGATTTTTTTATTTACAAGGATACTAAAGACGTTCTAATTTATGAATCTTACGGTGACCTATTCCATATAACTAATCTAGGTCTATATAAAAACATAATTCAACTCGAATCAACTCACTTAAATATAAGCAATCAGAATTCACAGTGGGAAATTTCCTATGACGTAGACATTATTAAAATTCTTATCTCGCAAATTACACCCAATAGAGCTAAAAGGGGAATCAACGAATTAGGTAAACTTTGGAAATGGATAGCAGGAACACGAGATCATGATGATTTCATAGCAGTTCGTAATAAAATTAATGATTTAATCCGTAATAATAACGATCAATTTGTAATTAATTCAAAATTATTCAAAGAAATAAAAACCCTAACTGAAAATCTTCAATCAGTATTTTCAAACCAAGAATTCCCGCTTAGAAAACACCGCCTTTGTCTGCTAACTAACGATCTTATGAAGTTAATGGATACAATAACATTAGCAAAAATAGATGTTTTCAACACTAAAATTCTAAACACTGAAGACATCCAGGAAATTTTTAAACACGAACAAAAACCTGTAGTAATTACAGACATATTAGATATTTCTAAATTTAAAATCGCCATACACCAAGAGTTAATTATAATATATATAAAATACCCCATTATTACAAACCGTTGCGAAGTGTATAACGCACGATCCATCTCACACCATGATGGAAAACTCTTAATTGATAATCAGGTGGCTAAATGTAAAAATAAGTATTATGTAATCTCTAATTTTAAGACAGAAGTATTTAATAATTATGGCACTTTAAGCCCAGACAGCACTTGTTTTACCAGACTACTAAATGGAGAAAAATCTCGATGTAATAAAATCAGAAAATATAATAAAAAAATTTATGTTATCCAAGAAGGAGCCATTTTTATTAATGGTCATAATACTGTAAATGATACTCATTTAAATGGGTCATTTTTAATTACTTTTAATGGCACTACTTTAATAAATAATATTTCCTACACTAATGTAGACCATAAGATATTGGAATATATCACTGCAAAACAATATAATAATTTCTTAATATCCGAATATCTTATGTAAAACGATTCGGAACTCACTTTTGATAACATTAACATATTAAACCCTTTTATTCAAATTAAACAAACTCAAATCCCAATAACGTAAATATTGATCATATTTACTTTAATATATTTAATTATCACAATTTTATTAAAATTAAAAAAATATCTAATATGCAAACCACGACAAGCTCATATTGAAGCAGAACCCGAAAATATTATATCCAACAATGCAAATACCATTGAAGATGGAATTGTAGTCGAGTTGACCACTCATTTAAGCTCGCTTTATCCATCAGTTCAAATGAATCGGGACGATCCAATTTAGGATGGGGGGAGTTATCCAATCCAAGATCCCAGGCTCCTTACCCAGTTTGTATACAACTTCTAGCTGGGAACTTCTTACTCAGCTTTCCCACGAAATCCAGAGCTCTTATTTATCTTCCCCACTCCAATAAGAATTCATTATTAAGTTCCAAATGCGCCGCGGTCCATCTACTGTAAACAATTGCGCTTGCGCCGCGGTCCTTCTAATATAAACATTTGCGCCGCGGGCCTTCTACTGTAAACTAAGCCGGGTCTTCCAAATGTAAACATTATCATCCGGTCAGCACCCAGCGAGGACCAAAATTGCAGAGTAATCTGTTTAATCGATTTCCACAATCAAACCAATAATTGCATCACCCAATTTATTCCGACTCTCTTGAGTCCATCTCTTATTCAATTCTTGAGAAGTCCCTAGATTCTCTTAAACCGAGGTTTGCTTATCAGATAATCGGCCCTTGATTAGGCAGTCCGTTTTTGCATCCGAATTGATCGGTCGTCCCAATAGAGTATTGTGAGCAGTGAAAATTAAATAAGTTCAGTACTAATAGAAATTGTGTAAACTAGTGAATAAGAAAAGTAAAAAAATAAAAAAAATATTTTTTTCTAAAATTCGCTAAGCGACTTATTAATTTGTATGTTCTGCTGGCGCACTTTCCATTAAAGCCTAGTACTCAGTACGACGAAAACTGCTAGCTAACCATAGGAGTAAGCGAGAGGCAAATAGGTAGCTAACGCCTTTAGCCGCGACTTTTTTTCACCGAGGTACTCAGATGAGCTAAGGAAATAGTAAGGAAATACCAAAAAAATACCAGATTTAGCGGATGAATTCCGATGAACGCCTTTAGCCGCGGCCCAAAGAATAGAAAATTTGATCTTTGGCTGTGTTTGTGCAGAAGCGGTGCGCCAATAACAAATTATAAATGAAAGGAAAACACCAAAAACCACTGAAAAACACCTTCAGGAGTTTCGGCAATACATATCGCCATGCCAACAGCGAATTTAAAGCTTGCGACCCAGGTCGGCTCAACATTTTGTAATATTTTAAAATTGGCGCCAGTTGATGTTTGCTGTTTGTCAACAAACCCAGCTGCTTGAGAGTAAGACCGTGCTACATGCATTGCGGATGAACTCCGAAAACTTCGGCCACACTAAAAGAATAATATTTTTCGACTAGTAAAACTCTTAGCCGAACTGAGTACTAGGCTTAAGTCGTAAATGTGTGTGTTGGGGCGGGGGTGGCTTGATAGTAGAAGGTGCTTGTGTTCCAGGGAAATGCGGCGAAAATCCGCGCGGAAATATGTATTGAAACCACGGTGGAAAACTTCGGGTTATTACGCGACGGGCGTGTGTTTATTGGTACACTTGGAAATATGAACTACTTAAGCCTAGCTTATCTTAGAAGCTCCAGAGCGGAGCGGAGAGTTGCGGGAGAATTGGAGAGGGAGAGCGAAGGGCAGTGCGAGCGAGCGAGATGTGGACATCTGGAGAAAACTGCCGCTCGACACTGCCTCCCGAAATTAAACGCCCTTTTGGCGTGAACATTCAAATTAGTCGGCAATTGTGGGGGCCGTTTTACGGTTCCTCACAGGCTATTTATGAGTAGTGATCCTCTTACCTAAAAGTAGCTTGTCCTTTGCACGCAAGTTTTTGCAGAAATAGTGAACATAGGCACCTTGGGGGGGCGTGGCAAGAACACCACCCTAATTGCTGGCGAGCACCCCTCCCAAATCAACATCTCGCCTAAAGTAGAAAATGCGTAGAAATTACGATTTTCTAAATCTCAATCATTATTGTTATAGCCGCGCAAGAATATAATAAAACCATTCATTCAACAACCAACCAAAAACCCTTTGACATACTTTATAATAAAATTGAGCACGATACTATTCCTCTATTGTTAAAAACTACACAAGAGAAAATGTCAGAGGGACATAACAAGGACAGAAAGGAGAAGGACTATCTCGTAGGGGAAGTTATTTTTGAAAAGAAGCATGGGGAAAGAAACAAGCTTAATTCTCGATATAAAAGACAAGTAGTTAGGAAAATCTGCCCAATAATGTTATTATAAATAATAGGAACCGTACTATTCATAAAGACAACATCAAATTTTAAACACAATTTGTTTTAAATTACAGAAAATGAATTCAAAACAAGAGAGAACGCTATAGTCGGGTTGGTGTCCCGACTATCTAATACTCGTCACTCAGCTAAAGGGAGTGCGAACGCTGTACTCGGGTTGGTGTCCCGACTATCTATTGGGGCTAAAGGGAGTGCGAGGGAGATAGATATATAAACAATTTTCATTGCGTATAACTTTTTAATGAATGGTCTGATTTGAAAAATGTCTTCTACATTTCGATAGGTATTAATAAACACTATAAAATTGCGTTTATATATTTTTAAAATCTTAAAAGATGTGGCCTCCAGACACATTTGAAAATCGTTTATGGCGATTGTGGGCGTTAGGGGGGGCGATGAAACAAACTTGCGCTGCGTAGGAAGCCCAAGAATATGTGTGTGAAATCTCAACCTTCTAGCTTTTATAGTTTCCGAGATCTCAGCGTTCATACAGACAGACAGACAGACAGACAGACAGACAGACAGACAGACAGACAGACAGACGGACGGACGGACAGACGGACATGGCTAGATCGACTCGGCTAGTGACCCTGATCAAGAATATATATACTTTATGGGGTCGGAAACGCTTCCTTCTAGCTGTTACATACTTTTGCACGAATACAATATACCCTTTAACTCTACGAGTAACGGGTATAATTATACGTATATACGTATTCGTATGCTATATGAATCATGATTTTTTTATTTACAAGGATACTAAAGACGTTCTAATTTATGAATCTTACGGTGACCTATTCCATATAACTAATCTAGGTCTATATAAAAACATAATTCAACTCGAATCAACTCACTTAAAT
>JBAMCF010000368.1:0-32426 GCA_037075285.1 Drosophila lutescens
TAGCTCGATGCCGCGGAGTTGAATTATTCGCCCACGGAAAATGAATGTTTGCCCATCGTCTGGTGAATACGGAAACTGCGATGCTACCTCGAAGGCTACAGGTTCGACGTAATCACCGACCTGAAATGGCTGGACCAGATCGAAAACCCCACCGGAAGGATTGCAAGATGGGCCTTAGAGCTCCAGCAATATCAGTACGATGTACATTACCGGCGCGGGAAGTATAACGTGGTAGCCGATGCTCTCTCCCGGCAACCACTAGAGCACTTACAGAGACTCGCGGACGGCGAGCACCAGTGCAAGTGGCTGCAAAGAAAGATGAAGAACGTTCGGGACGACCCACAGAAATTCCCCGACTTCATCATTGAAAACGGAGAACTATATCGCCATCTCGGCCACCGTCCAGACGACCAGGACTACGTGCCCTGGAAGCTGTGCATAGCAGCCGAACATCGGGATCGAATCCTACATGAATGCCATGATGCCCCCACAGCCGGACATCTTGGCATTAGAAAACCATCGTCAGGATCTCGCAGAAGTACTACTGGCCGGGGATGTTCCGCGACGTGCGACGACACGTGCGACAATGTATCCCGTGCCAGAAGTACAAGTCAGAACAGCGACAACAGGCCGGAAAGATGCTAACGAGACAGGTCAGCGAACCCTTTGGCATTCTGTGTGCGGATTTCGTCGGACCTTTGCTCCGCTCCAAAGAGGGGAATACCATGCTCCTCGTCTTCTTCGACATATTCACCAAATGGGTCGAGTTAATACCCCTACGCAGAGCAAGTACGGCGACTTTGATACGAGCTTTCCGCAAACGGATCATCGGCCACTTCGGAGCCCCGAGGAAACTGGTGTGCGATAATGGCTCACAGTTCACCAGCAAGGCGTTCAAAGACTTCCTCAAGGAAACGGGAGTGGAACCTCAATTCACTGCCCCCTACTGCCCGCGAGAGGATCCGACAGAGCGCGCGAATCGCACGGTGAAGACTATGATCGCCCAGTACGTGGAGAATGGGCAGAACACCTGGGATATGTTGCTACCGGAACTCTCACTCGCGATCAACACAAGTGCCTCGGAATCGACCGGGTATAGCCCAGCCTTTCTCCTACAAGCTAGGGAACCACGGCTACCCGAATCCTGGTACGACAGCGTAACTCCCGGAACAGCAACGACGTCCTCGAGCCCATCAGAGAGAGCGGAACGCCTGAAGGAGATCTTCCAGATCGTGCAAAACAATCTCCAAAAAGCCAGCCGAGAACAGGGGAGACATTATAACCTGCGTCGTCGAACCTGGAAGCCCAAAATGGGATCACTGGTCCTCGTGCGACAACATCATCTGTCTTAAGCAGCAGAATGGTTCGCAGCAAAGCTTTCCCCAAAGTATAAAGACCGTATAAAGTGGTCGCTTTCCCGTCACCCAACGTCGTTCGAATCCGCCTACCTGGTCAGCGGAAGGGGCGACTTGCTAATATTGGAGACTTAAAAGCGATCTTTTCTTCTTCCACAGGTAACCCCGAGGATGAAGACAGCGAAACTCTTAGAGAGGACACCGGCGACCAACCCGGACAGTCCCAGAGTCCGAAACAACCGACCGCCATTAGCAACGAGGGGTGATCATAAGTACCCTAACCTTCCTTTGTGTCCCCGCTAAGTTTAAATTTGTCATAAGCCAGTAAGACCTTAAGAATGAAGTTATGAGATTCTTTCGCTGCAGCCCAGTTATCCCTATTGCTAAGCATCAATAGAACTAAGCTAGTTTAGTTGTTTCTTTCACAGAACTGACGGGCAGAGATGGACATCCACCCGGTCATGCCCGACGGGTAGGCGCCAGCCAGGAGTCTCGGGAAGAGCGACCCCATCCTCTCCCGGATCCTGTGCTCGGACATCATCCCGCCGGGCAGCGTCGAACTGCGCCCCGGAATCCAGCGACTCCGAGAACGAGTCGATGCCGACGCCACCTCGAGCCGGGGGAGCCTCGCCGCACTACACGGACGCGGCCGGACATCGGATCTACCCGGCTCCCTATGAGTGCTACCCGAGTCCAGCCGGGTCAGCGGAGAGCAGCAGGGAGTATAACCCTTGCGGTCGCAGCGGAAACTACCGGGATCACCCGACCCCCTACCCCAGTAACGATGAGGAAAAACGCGACGAACAAGCACCCTATGTCGAGGATGCCAGCGACTCCGATAACGCGGACGCGTACTCGGTGAGCAGCCGGGAGAGCGACGACGATCCCAGGGAAGGTGCGGCGCACTATGCTTACACGGGCGAGGACCGTTGCGGATACCACCGGGGGTCCTGGATCTACCTCATGAAAACACGCTGGGAAACGATCCAAATAGAAGCACCTTATCGGCCACCCGATGACCCTATCGTGACCTTCCCACCGTCCCCCGTGCACCTGTGCATCATGGGGCTTGACGAGGCCGAGGCAGCCGAAGACCACGGATTCCCGACGGATTGCCCCGTTGATCTGACCTGCTCGCAGGACGAAGAGATGGGACCAGGGCCGTCCACTTCGCTCCCTCGTGGGCCGTCCGCGACGCTTTCCCGCGGTCCGACTACGACCTTTTTCTTCGGACCATCCACCACCCTCTCTCGCGGGCCGTCGACGACCTTTTCCTTCGGGACATCCACTACACAGGATGAGTCCGGTCCACGGCGCTACCCTACGGGCAAAGCCATGGACGACGAGGAGAGCACCGGGCAGCGTTTTCGACGGAAGGAGCCCACGCTTGCCCTGGTACCGTATCCACCACCACCAAGCGATACACCCTTCGACACGACGGCCCAGCCCACACTCGACCTTGGCGGACAGGGACCGGACACCGAGGCAGTCACCTACGACTTTCTCCTCCCAGCAACAGCAGGCTCCACTCCATCAGACACCTCGATGGGAATGTCGCCCACGACACTCGACCTCCTGCTGGGGCAGCTCTCACCAGACATGGAGAGACTATGCTGGGAGCCGTCACAAGAATGGCTCTCGAACCCGGACGACAACCCGCAGGCCGCAACGGCAGCCCCAAATCTGGAACACTCGGCCGCCGAAAACCGTTCACCCTCCGGTGGCGAGCGCCACCCGCTTCCGGCTGGGTGGACATGCAACACCGCCGACGCGTCGGCCAAGTCTCGGCCGCCGTCTGGCAGGCCATCTGCGCCCGACGTCCTGCAGCCCGCACCGCACGACAGCGCTTCAGGGTCCCGACCGAGGAGGGCTCATATCAAGTCACCCTAAAGCCGAACGGCGCGGGAAACATTTCATTCCTCCCCACCGAAGTAAGGAGGGAATGTAACGACCTAAATCTGAGGGCGTACAAACTTCATTAATCGTGCCGAGGATCGGAGTCCACCTATTTAGTATTTAATACAATATTACAATTAGCTTTAAGATTTGGACACGGAGTCCACCTATGTTATCAATATGAAGTAATAGTAATTAGGGAGAAACTAATTAAGCTGGTGTTTAAATTTGAAGCCGAGACACGCACCACGGGCAGAACCCCTTAACCCGCTATCGCACTCGTGAGGTGGGCGATCGATATCACGATCGATAAAAGGGAACTGGTTCAGAGAACACGACGCGAGCTGAAGTGCGATCTCTAGGAATCGGACTCGTCTCTTTGGTTTCGACTTTTCACCGCGAGTAGACGTGTGCGCGAATAACCCTCCGACACGCCAGAGATTCACAAGCCAAACGCCTAACCTCACATTCACTGTGCTCATCCGCGCCACATTAGTTAACATCCTCGAAGTTACACGTAAGCAAGAACATCCATTGTGAGGGCAGCAGCCAGGGAACTACTTTCAATAACCGTAAAATATAGACCTGAAATTTAAGAACTAAAACCCCGCGTATTATTTCTCCACCAGTACACTTCCCCTCCTGCTAACCCCACCCGTTCTCGACCCCGATCTACGACGCGTGTTTGGTTTCGCATCCACACGACGTACTTCGGCCGAGAGCTCCCTCCTTAGAATCCTCGTAGACTCCGAGCCTAGCCGGAGTGTAGAACCCCCTTAGTCTCCGAGAATATCCGGAGTGTAGACACCCGTAGGCTCCGAGTATATCCGGAGTGTAGACACCCGTAGGCTCCGAGTATATCCGGAGTGGGCGACCCCCGTAGACCCCAAGCTCACCCGGAGCGGATCAACCCCGCCGTTATGCCCGGCGGAGTTCCCCTCCCCGTAGCCTCGCAGCCAACTCCAATCGGAATGCATCCAAGTTCACCACCAAGCAGTGCGATCGTCCTTTTTAGAATCTCGCTTCGCCACCATTGGGCATTACTGACGGGTCTAATCCAAGTTCCCCACCAAGCAGTGCGATCACCCACTGAGTACATCGTTCTATCACCAGGGGGCGCCTCAAACAGGATCCTCCCTGGGTTTCGCACCAAGCAGTGTGGTCGGCCCTATTCCGACCGCCGGCCGCTAGGCGGCGCTCTAATAGATCTCTTCAGATCGGTTTGACCAACGGCTCTCGCGCGCAGAAGCATACTCGGCGATTAGAATCCTTGCGGAAACAGCCCTTTACGATCGACTACCCCGTCGAAGAGCACTCGTATCCGGGCGCCTTACAGCCTCCCCATATAAATTCCTACTACAGGTCCCACCCTACTATATAAATTTCTTGTATAGGTTCCTTGGCCCCGATTGATATTCTACCCCGGCCAGAGAACTGCGTGACAGTATGTAAGTTCTACCAAAGTGTTAACAACTGTACCTAAGCTTGATGAAATTATTATTTTTCCATCTCCTATTTTAAGTAAAGTTTGGGCAAAAACACCGGCCGTTCTATCAGTAAGTGTACTAGTAAGTGCACACGCATATTTTTCGTAAGAACCAATTTTAGAATTTTAGACCACAAAATGGAAGATTTTATGCAAGATTTTATTTACAACTGGTACAACTGGGAGCGTTTGTCGAAAATCTCCAGCAAATAGAACAGTTATACCTCCCATTATTAAGTCATTGCCTCTTATATCCTTTAAAATTTGATCGAGAGCTTCAAATCCCCCTTTATGAGCCTTAGTACATTCATCTTAAACAATGAGTTTACAATTTTTAAGAACGAAAGCAATGTTGGACTGTTTGGAAATGTAACAATAGGGTTTTTCCATATTTGTTAAATCAAATGGAAGCTTAAATGCAGAATGGGCTGTCCGACCTCCGTTTAATAAATAAAAATGTTTAATTTTGAAACATTTTTAATGTCCTAAACTATTCTTTGGCGAAAACACGAATTCGATTGGTTAAACGGTTTAGCATCCATAATTTTCGATAAGAAAATTGACCTTTTTTCCAACTGGAAGCGATTGGGCCCACTTGGGGAGCCCCAATAAATCTTAGCAAATCAGTTTAAAGTTATTAGAATGTAATAAAAATGCATGTTAATATTGTTAATCAATGGATTTGGCTGTGCGTTGTTTCCCAGTTTTCTTACTGATAGCTTTATATATAGAGATGAACTGGGTGGCAGAATATAATGAACATACGTACATACATAACAAATAAATAATTTAGGTAAATATTAAGTTTTATAAATAAATGAATGAATTCCCTTGGTTGATCGAATACGTGTGTGTATTTCTGTGTGGGCTTTTGCATATGGGCATTTCCAAGGTGACGGACGCGACATTTTTTCAACTTAAACTGAAACAAGAGACAACGCTATAGTCGGGTGCCCCGACAATCAGATACCCGTTACTCAGGTAAAGGGAGTGCGAGGGAGATGGAGATAGAAACTTTGAACACTCATAACTTTTTAACGAATGGTCCGATTTGAAAAATTTCTTCTACATTTCGATAGGTATTGATAAACACAATAAAACTGCATTTTTACTTTTCCGAAATATTGAAATTTTTAAAATCGTATATAAGCGATTGTGGGCGCTAGAGGGGGCGTGGCACCTTTTTGAAACAAACTTGCGCTGCGTAGGAACTCCTAGAATCTGTATGCAAAATGCCAATCTTCTAGCTTTTATAGTTTCCGAGATCTCAGCGTTCATACGGACAGACGAACAGACAGACAGACAGACGGACAGACGGACAGACGGACATGGCTAGATCGACTCGGCTAGTGATCCTGATCAAGAATATATATACTTTATGGGGTCGGAAACGCTTCCTTCTAGCTGTTACATACTTTTGCACGAATACAATATACCCATTTACTCTACGAGTAACGGGTATAATAAAACTGCATTTTTACTTTTCCGAAATATTGAAATTTTTAAAATCGTATATAAGCGATTGTGGGCGTTAGAGGGGGCGTGGCACCCTTTTGAAACAAACCTGCGCTGCGTAGGAACTCCAAGAATCTTCATGCCAAATACCAATCTTCTAGCTTTTATAGTTTCCGAGATCTCAGCGTTCATACGGACAGACAGACAGACAGACAGACAGACAGACAGACAGACAGACAGACAGACAGACAGACAGACAGACAGACAGACAGACGGACAGACGGACATGGCTAGATCGACTCGGCTAGTGATCCTGATCAAGAATATATATACTTTATGGGGTCGGAAACGCTTCCTTCTCCCTGTTACATACTTTTGCACGAATACAATATACCCTTTTACTCTACGAGTAACGGGTATAAAAATAAGAGTGACGCAGTATACATTTTTATACCCGTTACTCGTAGAGTAAAAGGGTATATTCTATTCGTGCAAAAGTATGTAACAGCTAGAAGGAAGCATTTCCGACCCTATAAAGTATATATATTCTTGATCAGGGTCACTAGCCGAGTCGATATAGCCATGTCCGTCTGTCCGTCTGTCTGTCTGTCCGTATGAACGCTGAGATCTCGGAAACTATAAAAGCTAGAGGATTGGTATTTGGCATGAAGATTCTTGGAGTTCCTACGCAGCGCAAGTTTGTTTCAAAAGGGTGCCACGCCCCCTCTAACGCCCACAATCGCTTATATGCGATTTAAAAAATTTCAATATTTCGGAAAAGTACAAATGCAGTTTTATTGTATTTATCAATACTTATCGAAATGTAGAAGAAATTTTTCAAATCGGACCATTCGTTAAAAAGTTATGAGTGTTCAAAGTTTCTATCTCCATCTCCCTCGCACTCCCTTTACCTGAGTAACGGGTATCTGATTGTCGGGGCACCCGACTATAGCGTTCTCTCTTGTTTATATTTTATTATACCCGTTACTCGTAGAGTAAAAGGGTATATTGTATTCGCGCAAAAGTATGTAACAGGGAGAAGGAAGCGTTTCCGACCCTATAAAGTATATATATTCTTGATCAGGGTCACTAGCCGAGTCGATATAGCCATGTCCGTCTGTCTGTCCGTATGAACGCTGAGATCTCGGAAACTATAAAAGCTAGAAGGTTGTGATTTCACACACATATTCTTGGGCTTCCTACGCAGCGCAAGTTCGTTTCATCGAGGTGCCACGCCCCCCCTAACGCCCACAATCGCCATAAACGATTTTCAAATGAGTCTGGAGGCCACACCTTTTAAGATTTTAAAAATATATAAACGCAATTTTATAGTGTTTATTAATACCTATCGAAATGTAGAAGACATTTTTCAAATCGGACCATTTATTAAAAAGTTATACGCAATCAAAATTGTTTATATATCTATCTCCCTCGCAATCCCTTTAGCCCCAATAGATAGTCGGGTCAGCAACCCGAGTACAGCGTTCGCACTCTCTTTAGCTGAGTGACGGGTATTAGATAGTCGGGACACCAACCCGACCATACAGTTCTCTCTTGTTTTTTTGTTCGATAGATCAGACGCTCTTGTATTTATGGTGAAAAAATTAAGATTATCTGTCCAGCCAGTTCTTAGATATAAAATAAAATAAGTGAAATACGGACGCGACAAAAATATAACTGCAATATTGAAGACTTTAGAAAACCCTTACATTCTGCGAAACTGGAGGGCGTATTTTTTTGTTTATTTTTCAGCATACCTGCTGAGTAACAGAACACATCAAAGCAAGCTTGGTGGCAAAACTATCATCGTTTTTTTTCCTACTGTGAGGAGCCAATTGGCTCCCTGCGATTTTGCCGCTCCGGGACAGTGAATCCAGCGAAACAAAAGAGAAGCCAAGGACGGCAAGTGAAAGGGATGAATTAAATAAAACAACCTTTTCAGTTGAGTTCTGTATTAAAACTGAATTTTATTTTCTAAGTCCCTGCTTAGGAAACTAACATGAAAATCGTATTCTGGTCTTATCTGTGGCCTACGCAGAGGCCGCGTCTGCCTGAGCGGGAGAGTTATCATTTGACCCCCGCACAGGAACCCTTGGTGCAGTGTGAGAAGCATCTCAAGTGATTATCTTCGGTTAGGCTCAAGTGGCCTGCACTTACAGATTACAAGTGCTAACACCGCTCCCTTGTAGGGTCTACAATTACAGATCATAGTTTATGGCTCTGGATCGATTTACAATTGTCACATGACATGCACAGAGCTCATAAAGTATTATATTTTATTTTTATTAGTGTTCGTCTGAACAGCAAGGAAAAACCCAGGACCCGCCCCACCTGAAGGCAGCGGGACACCTAGTCGTCGAGTGGCGACTGACGAGGCCGAGGAGCAGCAGAGGATTTGAAACATAGTGGTGCCGGCCCAGGACCAGCGGCGGAGCACCAACAGTTTACGCGCGGAAACTTTGCGTGTGTGTGTGCGGGAGCGAGACGGGTGAGTGCCAAGTCAGTGAGACCGCATCGAGTGGCCAGCGAAGCAAGTCCGGCCAAAAAGGAATGAATGTGCACTTAGAAATCTCGGCGGGCCTCGATGCGGTATCGCTTGGTTGAATCCGGCTAGATCAGCCATAACCTTTGCTTAGATAAAACCTTAACACATGTAACCCAAATGGGACTGAAAACCTAACCTCGAAAACGACCCAAAAATTCGAAATATAAAACCACTATAGCCAAACATGAAGAACTCACTTCCCAAATATAAAAATAAATCCAGAACACCACAAAAACTTATCTATATCTTTTTCAAAGCAAATATTTAAAGAACAAGAAAGGAAGCTAGCTTCGGCCAGCCGAAGCTTATATACCCTTGCAGATAAAAGAAATACCTTTTTAAGTTGTCAGAAATCAAAACAATGAATTTTCTTATATTTGTTTGATTATTCGTATGGGAGCCTTAAGATATAGTGGTCCGATCCGGCTCGCTCCGACATATGTACTACCTGCAATAGAAAGAAGACTTTTGGGAAAGTTTCATTGCGATAGCTTTAAAACTGAGAGACTAGTTCGCATAGAAACGGACAGACGGACAGACGGACAGACGGACAGACGGACATGGCTAGATGGACTCGGCTATTGGTGCTGATCAAGAATATATATACTTTATGTGGTCGGAAACGTCTCCTTCACTGCGTTACAATATCTGACTGAAATTATAATACCCTCTGCAAGGGTATAAAAATGTTCCGCCGCAGAAAAAACGGTAGTATTTCGCCAGCCGCGGAATTATGTCGCTGCTAAACGACATAAGTTCGCGCGAAATTATGACGTTTAAAAACTACGACTACTACGACATAATTTCGCCCGCCGCGATTTATTTGATTTTAGGGACAGTCCACTATGGGCAAAAAATTCGAAAGATAGGCATTTTTACATTTTTTTGTTCTTTCGTATTACATAAATGACCTTCTGTGGTTATTTACAATACTTAAAATAACCCAAAATCCATTTTCAAAAAATTTTATTTGGCGTGTTTAGCTATTTTTTCTCTTAAGAAAGTTGAAAGTTTGAAATAGGGTCACACGTTTTCAAAAAGGGACGAGAAACTTTGTAGTTTTTGCACCGCGATTTCTCTGGCTATTGTAAACAAACAAAAAAAGACAGCATAACTTTCATCTGATGGATATCGGCCTTTGATGTGGCTTGGGCTGGCTCATCTTTCTTGCTCCATGATCTTTTTCGTTGGACATTATTGTAAACAACCCACTTTTCGTCGCCAGTAATGATCCGCTTCAAAAAAGGATCGTTTTTAATCCGTTGCAGCAGAGAATGGCAGATATTGATTCGCTTAGTTTGGTGAATTATCTTAAGTTATGCGGAACCCAAACATCGAGCTTGTTTACGTAGCCACGTTTCTTTAAACGGTTTTTAACAGTTGTATGCGACACACTGAGCTTCTCTGACATCTCCCGCGTTGAATAACGCCGGTTTTCATCCAGCAAAGCCTGAATTTGTTCGTCAAAAACGGCCGATGGTCGACCAGAACGTGGGGCGTCTTTAACTCCAAAATCTCCAAGCCTGAATTTGGCAAGCCGGCGCTGACATTGGCGATCACTCATGGCATCTTTACCATACACTTCGCCCAATTTTTCGGGAGCTTCGATCGCTTTTTTTCCTTTTTGGAAATAAAAAAGCAAAATATGCCGAAATGCTCATGCTATGACGAAAGAGACTTGATTATTCCAACCACAAAATTAATAAAAAATGGTAGGTAGGTAGAAGTGGTGAGGTCCTCTCTGAGGACCTCCAAGTAGAGCTGAACTCCGTTTTGATCCACACCCTCGTAAGTTGTTGTCTCCGCGTTCTCTTCAGTACCAGCCTGCGTCATTTAGAAAACTTAGGATTGGAGTTATCCTCTGCTTTCCTATTTCTCCCAATGATTCCAGCTGATACGCCCCCAAGTTTCTCGCCCTGATATGGTTTAGTGCTGGGCAATGACACATCATGTGCTCAGGTGTCTCCTGTGTGTCTGTTTCTTTGCAGCTTCTGCAATTAGCGTTGTACGGAAGCCCCATCTTCATGGCTTGCGTGCCAATGGCCCAATGGCCTGTGATGAGTGCCGTGATCCTTCTAATATCCCTTTTACTTTTGGTTATTAGCTCTCGAATTCTCTTGCCATTGATGGTTGGCCAGCAGAGTTTTGATCTCCTGAGACCCTGCTTTTCCGACCAACTTTTACTAGCTTGTGTTTTGTAGTGTTCGTGAATCCTTGCTTGGACTGTATTTAGGGATTCCTGCGCAAGCTGATCTCTGTATTCTTGTCAGCTTGGTAATATTGTATGTGAGGATTGGCCTTACCACTGCTGTGTAAAGCCATAATATTATCTTAGGGTGTAAACCCCAGTTTTTGCCAAACATTTTCCTGCACGAGTAGAATGCTATGCTGGCCTTTCTTACTCGTTCCGTGATGTTCAGTTTCCACGAGAGCTTCGGGTCTAGTATCACTCCTAGATACTTAGCCTTACCCGATAGCTCGAGTTCGATTCCATCTATTTTTGGTTTGCTGTATGTTGGGATCTTTGTTCTTCGCGTGAAGACCATCAGTTCGGTTTTACTCGGGTTTATACCTAGTCCGCAGGTTTTTGCCCATTCATTGAGTCTGGTAAGGGCCCCCGTCATTATGTTACTAATGACATCTGGGAATGGTCCTGATACTAGCAACACTACGTCGTCTGCGTAGGCTACTACTTTTACTCCTCTGCTATTGAGTTCTCTCAATATGTCGTTCATGTTGATGAGCCAGAGCAGTGGCGATAGAACCCTGCCCTGAGGTGTGCCTCTCTTCACAAAGCGTGTGAGGTAAGTGCCACTCAGTTCGGCTGTTATCGTCCTGTTCGTGAGCATAACTCCGATCCAAGCTCTGATATCTCCTTCAATGCCGATCGAGTTGAGGGAGCTCAGTATGGATTCGGCGTTTACATTATTGAACGCACCTTCTATATCTAAGAAGGTGGCCAATTTTATATTGGTTAAAATTTAGCGATTTTTCTATGTGGCAGACTACTTCGTGTAGTGCCGTTTCTGTCGATCTGCCCTTTCGGTACGCATGCTAAGCGTCCGATAGATGCTGCTTCTCGGTGTTTTCCCGGATATGAATATCGATCATTCGTTCCAGCGTTTTCATTAGGAAGGAGGTAAGGCTGATCGGCCTGTAATCCTTTGCTAGGATATGACCTCTTCTTCCTGGTTTTGGTATAAATACAACTTTGGCTTCCTTCCATAGAAGGGGTATGTGTGTTAGTCTGATGCAAGCCGTGTAAATGGCTAGTGTCTCTAGGGATTCTTCCACTGTTGTTGTCGCTGATCCGTCTTGTTTGTGTAATAGAGTTGGGCTGTTATACCCTTTAGCAAGGACCTTGCTTAGTCTAGCCGAGTCTTTTATACCTTCTAGCGATTCGCAGTAAGTCCTCCAAGAGTCTTTCTTGGCTGCGTATATCGCTTTTTTGTATGCTTTTAGTGCTTCTTTGTATGGCTCCCATTCCTTGGAAGCATAGCTGGAGTTATAGGCTTTTCTTGCCCTCTTTCTCAAAGTGCAAAGCTCTTTGGTCCACCACAAAGGGTGTTGTTTCTTAGAGTATGAAACCTTGCAAGTTTCCTTATATGCATTGTTTAGAATGTTTGCTAGGTCCTCTACTTCCTTGTCCAGGGTCGTCGTAGAGGTTTGTACCCGTATTCTTCTGTTGCTAACTTTCGAGTAGACAATCTTACCGAATTTGTCCCAGTTTGTTCTACGGGGGTTACGTTTCGGTTCCGGTTTGCTAATCGGAATCGAAATTTCGAAGAAAATGTACCTGTGATCTGAAAAGGAATTTTGTTTCGACACTATCCACTTGTCAATCTTATATTTACTAAATTCTGTCTGTAAAGTGAGGTCTAACACCTCTTCCCATCCCTGAAATTCCCTAGTGCTTGGGAATATAACGGTGGGTGTGTTACCTCTATTACATAGAGGTAGTTAGTTTCCGAGCTTCCTCATAGTGTGTGCCTCGCGTTAGCGTCGCATCCGAGCACCAGGGTCGTCTTAGTGTCTTCCGCCCATTGCAGCAGCTTGATGACTGGCTCAGGTGGAGCCGGTTCATCATGGGCCATGTAGGATGAGGCTATCACCATCGATGTCCCATCCGCCGCCAAGAATCTGGCAACTGCTAGATCCGGTGTGTTAAGATTGGGGCATAGAAGTGCGTTATAGTTATTCTTTATAATAATACCTGCTCTCGGCCTACCTGTCGAGTTATTATAAAAGAGTGTATATCCTTGTTGTGTTAGACCTGAGATTTGTCTGTCTCGAGTCCATGGTTCTTGAACGATGCCTATGTCAATGTTCCTCTCACTGAGAAGAACTGCAAGATTGGCTGAAGCATGCGTGCTGCGCTTCAGGTTAATCTGCACGACTTTAGGCATCGGTGTTGGGTGTTACGTCTGGGGTCTTGTCGTCGATGACCAGGTCATCCAACAGCTTGTTGGTGACATCGACCTCCTCGAGAACATCATCCGGCTCTGCCAGGAAGACCTTGATCTTGGCCTTCCGTAGGCCGTACCGGATGGTGTAGTCGGCCTTCTCAAGCTGCGGCAGGCAGCGCTGGTTGATAAGGAAGAGGAACGGCTGGCTCGTCTTCATCTCCTTCTCTACTTTAAGTATCGCCCAGTCCTCTGTGTGCACTTCTGGGTTCTGAGCCCTCAGCAGCGACAGCACCTTTCCTTGGTCAGTCTGCTCCTTTGGCAACCAAATGCGAGCCCGCGGCCTCCTTGGAATCTCCCTGGCGTGGACGAGCCTAATGCTAAGGCCGTCCCATGCATCTCCAATCTTGGCTATGCATTCCGCCAGGAAGGTCCTTGAGAACGAGTCATCGCACTTGATCACCCGGTGCCCCCTGACCATGTCCGACGAGTCGAAGGAGGGGATCGGACCATCTGGCACGGCTGATAGCCTTTCTGCTATCATGTCGGCCACCTTGACCTCGATCTCCTCCCACTTCTCCGACAGCAGGCGTCCGTCGTCGTGCAGGTCGTCCACCAGTGCCATCGCGAGGCTGTCTCTGGCTACGTCGCTGAATTTCTTGGCCTTCTTCACAAAGGAGGTCGGTCTTGGCCTCCCCTGAGCGTCCTTTGCCCGTTTGGGTGCGCTCACGCTTGCCTCGTGCGAGCGGTCCCTCTTTGTGTTGGTTTCAGTGGCCTCCGGGCGCGTCCTCATGTATTCCTCGAAGTCTGCGATCTCCGCAAGGCATCGAGTCTTGTCCTCCGCATCGCGCTGGTCAGTCTTGCCCTCTGCCTCATTCTTGGCTATCTTGCCGAGAATAAAACGAGCCCGACTGACCTTGGCCTTGCGCTGCTGATGCGTAACAGTGGCTGCCTTGCTGGTACCCGGCTGGGTTCCGCTGTTGTGTGGGTTGATGTTCTTGGTGTCTAGTGGGGTGCTGGTCTTAGCAGCCCCTTCCGTTCCCATCGGAGCCGGAGCACCCTGGCTGGGTGTTCGCGGCCCTTCCTCGATGGTAGCGGAATCGGTTTGGGGTTTAACCTCCCCGTGAGGTCCGAAGCTACGGTGTTAGGTTTCATTTTCAATACATAATCGCCCGCGTTGCTCGACCAGGCAAGCGCGGCGGGCCTGAGGGTTGTTGGGGCTCTATGAAAAAGTCGACCGTGACTCCGCCCCAAAGCCACGGCAAGGCCACTTCCGACCCAGGGTTGCCCGGCCCTGGGAAGGCTCCGTTAAAACACAGCTGGATTTACCCCTCAGCTGCAAACCTGAAAGTCAGTGGGCACGGGTCGCTTGACACGCCTGACTTGAGGGTAGGCACTTTAAAGACCTACCCAGGTCCGCCCGACTACGATTCGTCAGCATCCATAGTCATAGCTAGACTATGGACCTGCTTCCAGCCGCCCTCACGGGGAGAGTATAGTCGCACTACCATCGGTGCACACAGTTACGGCAGGGGACGAGTCCCCCGTTGGTCCCCCTGTGTACCCGACGGCTGACGGCCAAAATAGAAAAATAGAAAAAAAAAAACATTTTTGTATGTTCTGTCAAAAACTGCAAACAAAATTTGCACGCCATTTGCAACTCGTTCATAAGAATGAGAGCTCAGTGAGGAAATTTAATTGTCTTCCAAAGAAATGACAAAATAAGGAAACAATTAATTGATGAAATCAGAAAGAAAGGCGACTTCATGTTTAACACAGATAAACAGTTCTACAAAGGCATTTTGATTGTTCCTCGACAGAAACAAAAAAAAACTCAAAAAAAACCAAGCTGCTGATTTTGTTTGCTGTAAATTTTGTTGTGGGTTCTTTCCAAATAACACTTTGCGCGCCCATGTAAAAAACTGCCCTGGTAGTAGTCACAAAAAAAGAACTCGTGATTTACTTAAGAATGGTCGTGCCAAAACAGGATTTGTCCATCACTCTGCTGTCGATGTTTTACGGGAAAAAGTATTGCCGGTGTTAAATGATGACGAAATTTCAGGAAAGCTACTTTACGATGAGCTTATAATATTATATGCAAATGAACAATGCTTCCGCCACAAGGAACTTCAATATGACATGATTCGAGCGAATATAAGGTTGCTTAGCAGATTGGTTATGAAATTAAAGAAAAATTCTGAAGATATTCAGAATTCCATAAATCAGCTCCCCAGCCATATAAAGAATATTAGCAGTGCTATGCAATTCAAAACAAAGCTACTCTTACACCTTAAAAACACTATTAGTTTAATTAAATTAAAATTAGAAAGCGACTTAGGTTAGTTTTTCTTTTATATATAAAATTAGTTTTAAGTCATATAATAAGTAAATATTAGCACCTATCTGTGACTAGCGCATTAATTTATAACTTCCAAACTTGTAGCGTTAGGATGACACGTAATAATAAAATACAAATACATTCGAGAGCTCAAAGACGCAATTGCACCGAAACATTTAGACGTTCTTGTATGCTGCATTCGTTCTGTTGCGAAATGGGATCCTACTACTCAATTTTTTAAAATGCCTTCGGTAGCGACTAACCTTACTGCGTTAATACAAAAATGCGCCTACTAATGGCACAAAGCATAAAAACACAGAATGACGATCAAAAAAAATCAGTAAAAGATTTTTTAGTTTTATGGGAAACTGAAATTCCGATTTTTATAAACAAAAAAGCTTGCGAGGATCAGTCGAAAATCAAACGTTCAGCACGAACCATTCTTCCTTGTAAGGAAGATATTAAAAAGCTTTTTGATTATGTCAGAAACAACTCAGAAAAAGCTCTTCACGTATTAAAAGATAAATTTGATTTAATTGCCTGGAACTCTTTGATTCAAAGTACAATTGAGAATTATAACACTGGCCACGCCATTGAGGAAAATATGGACCGTGAAAATTTCGCATCCCAATCAAAGGAATCACGAGAGATTGCCAATAAATATACAAGACCAACAATTCGCGGAAAGCTTAATAGAACGGTTCCAGTGCTTCTTACGCCTTTTGATAAATTTTATATAGAGACTATTTTTAAGTATAAAGTATAGTAAGTAAGTATAAAGTATAGAAAAAAGGCTGGCGTAAAAGAAACAAACATCTATAGAGCATATACCGCATACCTGTATCACGAGAGATTGCCAATAAATATACAAGACCAACAATTCGCGGAAAGCTTAATAGAACGGTTCCAGTGCTTCTTACGCCTTTTGATAAATTTTATATAGAGACTATTTTAAAGTATAAAGTATAGTAAGTAAGTATAAAGTATAGAAAAAAGGCTGGCGTAAAAGAAACAAACATCTATATATTCAGCGTTGCCCATTGTAAGCCCTTAGCAAAACCTTATGTAAGGGCGTGTCCCATTTTAAAAATGTTTGCGGAAAAGTGTCGAGTATAAGAGGTACTATGCTCAGAAAACATTTAGCTACGTATACCTCTCTGTTAAATGTTGAATGTATGCAAATAGACTGACTTGCAAACTTTATGGGACACCACAAGGATGTACATAAGAGCATATACCGCATACCTGTATCAGTAGCAGAAATTACAGAGGTGTCAAAAATGCTAATGGCAGCTTTAGGAAACGACGATCCAGAGGATGAATCTATTCCTGTTCCGTTAACAAATAGTGAGTAATGTTAATGGGTGCCAGTGGCTTACATATTTATTAAATTTGCTTAACATTTATTATCATAATTTATTTTTAACGGTGATAATTGTTTGTGGTTGATCTGGCTATAATCAAGCACAATAGCTTGCAATAAAATGTTTTGTACATACAAAATCAATGTGATTTATTTGAAGACTAATATTAATGAATTAATTACAAGAATAAAGCACATATTTTTTGACCAGCATGTCCGAGTATAAAGAATGAAATTAATTATTTACTTATTCAGTAAGCGGTTATATTTTGGTATTAATGTTTTGGTTGGCGGTTGACACTACAGTGAAAACCCTATGAAGATAACACTAGTGTTAAAAACTATTGCGAACAGGCCCCGAATACTCGCAGACGGCACTGTAGCGACTGATCTTGCTGAGAAAACCTCTACGAAAATGCCCGGTGTACTCGCAGACGGCATAATCGGAGGTAACACTGGCGGCCCTAATTATTGTGAACAGGCCCGGAATACTCGCAGACGGCACTGTCGCGGATGATCATGCTGAGAAACCTCTACGAAAATGCCCGGAGTACTCGCAGACGGCATAATCGGAGGTAACCCTGGTTGCACAAAGTATTTCCGCGTTTTGATTTTTTAATTACTGGTTTTATTTCAAAGGATTTCCTTTCCTAAGCCCTGTCTGTCCCTGTCGCACTCATTATGCTCATTATGATTGCCGAAGCCAGTGTCCTGGTGTTTTCCGCTCTGCTTTTTAACTCGTTCGCCACGTGGACTTGCGTTTTCCTTTTCTTTGGATTTACTCGTTGGGTTTTTTTCCACAATTGTTCTTCACGCGCGTCGTTCCCGCTTGAAGTCTCCGAGCACAGTGTGGTCGTCGCTCTCTTGTCTGGAAAACCTGTTTTTTGGGATTTCGTCGTGGTGGTTCGTTTCTAGTATTTTCTGTGGCGTGATCGTGGAAACCTAGCTATTCTCCTAGCTTATTCGATAGTTTTGGCGGTCACTTAGGGCTAATTTAAATTATATTCTTCAGGATTCATTTCTCTTAACCTACTGCCATATATACTTAAATCTAAACAAGAATCATAAAACTATATTTAACTCCAAAAATGTGATTCTTCACAGGTGAATCCGGTACTGCGCTTCGTCGACTTTCTCCAAGCGTCGTATGTCCCTCGTCCGGGGTTGAGCTGCTCATTCCGGGTTCGGAGCATGGTCGGGATCTCTCGTCTGGTTGTCTCCAGTCGCCACTGGTCCGGGGCTACCACCATGGATGGTTCCTGGTGCTCGACCGCCCTGGTGGGTGGTCTGGTCGGTCCAGGCCTCGGCTCGGGTGAACCGTCTGTGGACGAGTCACTCCTTGATCGTTCGGCTCGGCGACGATGACTGGAACTTGGACCGGTCACTGGGCACTCGATCTCGCGCACGGCCCCGCATGCGACCTCTTCCCATGTCTGGTGGACAGTTTCCATCCGTTGTCGTTGAACCCTTGCCCTGGCTCCATTGCGTCGACGTTTCCTCTTAGCGGCCGCTTGCGGTTGCGCCATGCCGGGGTTGCCGTCGAGTTCGCTGGGCGTTCGGCTGTCGTCGGGGTCCGGATTATGGGGGTTTCGCCGTTGTAGTTCGGCCCGCGCGCTATCTGCTTGGCTGGAAGTACTGGGGCTATCGAACAGCGGTTCGTTGGTGGTGGCTCCTTCGACCCTTGGTGCGACGATCCCGGATGACGGCAGCTGCTTCCTAGCCATCATGCGAGGCTACAGTTCCTGATAGGACGGCGGTGGGGTGACCTGTCGTGGCTTCGTCTCCCTCCACAGGGGTGGGCGGTAGTCGTCGGAGTCCGAGAGCTCGATGACTTCGACTGGAGTGGTAAGGGATGACTGCACGCTGGACGCCATACTTCTGTTCGTCGTGGCGTCTGACCTGGCCATGGTATCCGATTCGTCGGCGCTGGAAATGTCCTCATACCGCGGCGGTAGGGTGGACATTTCGGCGGGAGTGGGCCATATGGCGACGCTGGACAGCTCTCTGGTAGTAGCCAGCACTGCGGCGCTGGGCAACTTGCCAGTAGTAGCCAGCACTGCGGCGCTGGGAAACTCGCCAGTAGTAGCCAGAACGGTATCGTGGGACAATTCGCCAATAATGGACATCATGACGTCGCTGGGCCTTGGTGGGGTCGTGTGGCGGTAATTTCCGAATCGGCCGTCTGGTTCCACGTCCATGTCGCTGGCGCTCCCAAGGTGTTCTCCTATTGGGACGCAGAGGTCGAGCACAACGTCGATGGAAAGACCGGTGGCCTCAGCCTCTTGTATGAAGTCGTCTGGTTCCCACAACGGGTCAGTCAGGAGGTCTCTCATGGAAAGCTGTAGAGCCTCGTCCATCTGATTGGTGATGACGTCGTAGTCGTCGTCGTCGGCCATTGTGCCCGTCACTGGGCGTCTCGGATCCCTGGAACTCATGGGGCTGTGGGGAAAGAAACTTAGTATATCGTAAATACTCGATGTCCCTATGAGTGCGATTGTCTAAGCTAAACCTAACTCCTTCCTACGTAACTCATTTGTATGCATTATCTTAACAATGGGTTTCTAAGTATTCAATAATAATAATAAACCTCGGTCGTGGAATTATTTGGTGGCCTGTCACTGAGTTTCCCTGGCGGGGAGGGACGTTGGGTAGTCGCGACTACCAGCAAGTGGCCCCGTTACTCAGGACGTGGCTTCTTCGATGGCATCAGGTGGCTCGTCGTCGTCGGTGTCGTCGTGATCATATTCCTTTATATCACTTAGGCCGGCTGTGCGTCGCCGCCGACTCCCAAGTACCTGTAATTGTAAGAGATTAGGGGACAGGAACTTGTGCACAGTGTATGGTCCGTCGTATTTGGCCGCCAGTTTTGCGGTGAATCCCTCTGAGGCCTTGGATAGCACGTGACGGCGGAGGAGTACTAGTGATCCTACGGCGGGTCGCCATTCCCGGCGTCTGAGATTGTAGTGTCGTCTCTGTTCGTTTGATGCTCGCTCGCTGTTGTCCTTAACGATCCGGAACAATTCCCGCATCTGCTCTGCCTTTTCTCCGGGTGGTGGTTGGTTCGACGTGTGGTCAGGTGTGGCTTGATCGAATAGGGTTTTGGGTAGTCTCGGTTCTCTCCCTTGCATGATGAAGGCGGGGCCCATGAAGTCTGCACACACTACGCTGAATGGTTCTTCGACTTGGCGTGTGAACATCCGGCCGGCGGGTTTAAGTTGGCTTACCTTGTATTTCTGGCAAGTGGAACACCGTCGTACATACTTCGTAACTTCCCTGAAGAGTTCTGGCCAGTAATACTTTTGTGTTACGCGTTTGCTGGTTTTCAGTGTCCCCAGGTGTCCGGCTGTTGGGTGATCGTGGCACTCCTGTAAGACCCGTTGGCGGTACTCCTGGCCGACACAAAGTTTCCACGGGACTTGATCTTCCTCCTGGGGTGTATTTCCCGTCCTTCGGTACAGATGGCCACCTTCGATCCGATAATCTGAAAATTTTCCAGGTTCTTGGGGCTTGCACTGGGATGGCTCCACATCGGCTTGTCGCACCGTGTCCAAGGGTTGGCGTGAGAGAGCGTCCGCAACTACGTTGAATTTTCCGCGTCGATATTGAACGTCGAACTGATATTGTTGAAGTTCGAGCGCCCACCGTGCGATTTGCCCGGTCGGGTTGTCTATTGAATTCAACCATTTCAACGCCAGATGGTCCGTCACGACTTCGAACCGATACCCTTCAAGGTAGCAACGCATTTTCCGAATGGCCCATACGATCGCGAGGCACTCTTTCTCAGTTATTGAGTAGTTTTCCTAAGCTCGTGTTAATCGTCTGCTGGCGTAGGCTATGACTCGCTCTACTCCGTCGATGCTCTGAAGCAGGACTGCTCCTAACCCGTGATCGCTAGCATCGGTTTGTAGGGAGAACTTTTGAGCAAAGTCAGGGCACGCAAGTACAACGATGGATGCAAAGTTCGGAACAAAACGGCGATACCAGAACGCGACTCCGAGATAGCGTCGTAGTTCGCGAACATTCGTAGGCGGCTGTAGTTCGCGAATCGCGGCGATCTTATCAGGGTCAGTGTGAGTCCCTGATTCGCTTATCACGTGGCCTAAATATTTCAGACGCCGCTGGAAAAAGCTACATTTATCCCGGTTAAGTTTTAGATTGGCTTGCCTAAGTCGTCTAAAGACTTCGCGCAGGTTTTCGATATGCTCGTCGAGGGTCGGACTGATAACGATAATGTCGTCTAAGTACGCGAATGCCGAGGGTTCTAACTCCGGACCTATGACACTATCGAGGGCTCTTTGGAACGTCGCGGGGCCGAATGTAACCCAAATGGCATCACCTTCCAATGGAAGAGGCCGCGACCCGGCACAGTAAACGCGGTGTATTCCCGACTTGCGGGGGCGACCGGGATTTGCCAGTACCCACTCTTAAGATCGTGCGTTGAGATACACCGAGCGTTTCGTAACCGTTCCAGAATGTGGTGGATTCTGGGTAGTGGGTACGCATCGGGTATGGATCGCGCATTCAGCTGCCGATAGTACACGCACATAGGGATATCACCTGTCTTCTTGCCGACCAGCACTATGGGCGCGCTATGGGGACTCTTTGATGGTTCGATCCGTCCATCACGCAATAGCTCGTCCACCTGCTTATTGATAACTGCTTGCATCGCTGGATTTTTCGGGTAATATCGCTGTTTGATGGGCTTATCATCCCCCATAACGATGTGATGTTCCGCGATATTAGATGTGCCCTTCAGATGGTCGAACTTGTCCATAGCTTCCGTTGCCGTTGTCAAGCTCGGGTTGGTGTCGATGATGGCCAGACTTTCCACGCATCGGAAGTCTATCGACGACGATTGGTCGGGCCTAGGCTCGTGTACGCTTTCCGCGAGTGGCTCCCGAAATCGAACTCTTTTGGTCGATAGAGGTGATCTTGTGCCTTGTCGGAAAGGGTTACGCTGCTGAGCCGCTTGGTTTCTTGGGGGCAAGGCCGCAGTCCAACTAGGTTGGGCTTCCCTTGCTGTCGCATCCTTGTGGCGGTTTCGAATCCGTCTAGAGCGATTTGGTTGGCCAGGATTTACTGTGGGGGACTCCGTTGTGTCCTCGTTGTATTGTATTGTATTTTATTAAGCAATGGACTGCTTGTAAAACATTTATAATATTTTGTATTTAAGAACTAGAACGCCAAACCACATAAGGGGAATTTTTTAGCGATATGCCCCTGCTCACATCGAGTGGTAGGCACGTTGAATTACATATTTGAGGACAATAACAATAATAACTTATTATAATTAGACACTGAAGAGACTCCATACAACAAGACGTGACTGAGATCATTATATTTTTCACAAAGAACACGGAAAGGGTCATTAAGGGAAAAATTTGTCCTGCAAAATGGCAGAGACAAAGGCCGATACCGGCGAATTGTCCTGCATGACACATTCCAGTTTAGGGAACTAAGGAGAAAGGAGGAGTCGACATCACCATTTATTAACTTGTGTATAAACATAACACCGTGACAAATCCTACGGTTGATCAGGGTGGGCATGTCTAGTAAACGCAATCTGGCATTATAGGATGGCAACCGACGGCCAGCGTCCCAGTTAAAACCTCTTAGAGCAAATAACAAAAACTGCTTTTGAACGGACTCTAACATATTTTGGCAAGTTAACGTCTGCGGTGACCATATACATGAACAATACTCTAACGATGGGCGAACAAGAGATACATATAAAAGCTTGGTTGTATACGGGTCATCAAACTCCTTAGACCAACGCTTTGTAAAAGCTAAAAGGCTCCTAGCTTTATTACAAATTAGTGATATGTGATCATTAAAACAAAGTTTATGCTCAAATAAAACTCCCAGGTCTTGTATAGTAGAAATACGTTGAAGGACATTGCAGTCAATGGAGTACGAATACAAAGACGGATTACGACGATAAAAGGTCATAACATTACATTTAGAATAGTTAAGATATAAATTATTGAGTTTGCACCAAGTCTGTAAATAGTCAAGATCTAATTGAAGACGAGAACAAGAATCCGGTAATGACATTGCTCCTGGATATTTCAGAGGGAGCAGCCAAGCACTCCTCGCCCGGTGCGTTGTTCCCGCTGAAATTTCCACGGTGTCCTCGTTGCCACGCAAGATTCCAGGAGGAGCAGCCACGCACTCCTCGTCCGGTGCGTTGTTCCCCGCTGGAATTTCCTCGGTTTCCTCGTTGCCACGCAAGATTCCAGGAGGAGCAGCCACGCACTCCTCGTCCGGTGCGTTGTTCCCCGCTGAAATTTCCAAGGTTTCCTCGTTGCCACGCAAGATTCCAGGAGGAGCAGCCACGCACTCCTCGTCCGGTGCGTTGTTCCCCTCTGAAATTTCCACGGATTCCTCGTTGGCACGCAAGATTCCAGGAGGAGCAGCCACGCACTCCTCGTCCGGTGCGATGTTCCCCGCTGGAATTTCCTCGGTTTCCTCGTTGCCACGCAAGATTCCAGGAGGAGCAGCCACGCACTCCTCGTCCGGTGCGTTGTCCCCCGCTGTAATTTCCACGGTTTCCTCGTTGCCTCGCCGATCGCTGGTTAGTTCAGCCCTCGAGTCCAGTTGTAATAATTCTCCTCCGCAGCTAATGACGGCCTTGATGCCGCAAAGGAAATCGATTCCTAGCAGGAGATCGTCTAGTTACTTGTTGGAGACCCAGGTGGATGGTTACTACCAGGCCCCTCGTAAGGTCACGGTGGGATCCATCGGCCAATCGGATCCGGGTGCGAATCTCTCGCCAGTCTCTTCCACGACCGATCTCCGCTGCGCGTTGCTCGCTAATGAAGCTCCGTGTGGCTCCCGTATCTAGGGTGGCCTTAAACGGTTTCCCTTTGATGCGGACCTGTGCCTGGATCCTGCCCTGCTCTAACTTTAAAACTTGACTTAGTGGTTTAGGGAATCTCTCGGGTTCCTCGAGCGGTCCCCGCCTGCTCGAGGCCCGTAGCCGTTTCCCGACCTCCGACAGCATTCCACGGTACGAAGGCCACGTCTGCCACACTCCCAGCAGAATAAAATTTGGGGCTGTCGGCACTCCCGTTGGAAATGGCCGTTTTCCCCGCAGTTCCTGCAAGCGTTATGCACGTTGATCGGGGCCTCCGACTCCGGCATGATGGTCCCATGTTGTATTTCGGTACCCTTCGAGTGCACTCGCGCACCCATCGGGGGGAATTTCTCGATGGGGGGGTTAAATCCCTCGCGCTCCGGAATACTTGTTTGATTCCCCTCTCCTCGGTTCCTTATGACCTCGAAGTTAACTACGAGCGGTGTCAATTCAGTTAATGTTCGAAAATCCTGCCGCCGAGTGTACAGTTGATACTCAGGCAACATATTCTCGTACACGCGTTCAAGTTCTTGCGCCACGGTGTATCCTGTCTGCTGCATGAGTATGCGGAGATCGATCAGCTAGAATTTAAACAGCTCACCTGGTCGCTGGGTATGTGTCCGGATCTGGTCTTCCAGTCTTTGGAAGTACCGTGGCGGTAAGAAAAACTCAAGGAACTCCTTCTTAAAAGTTTCCCATGTTGTGCCCTGCAGTCTGCTCGTACGAAACCAGCTTTCCGCCCTTCCTGCCCAAGCGGTATCGCTTGGGGTAGCGCCCGTAGATCGACTTGATACGTGGCTGCCCGTTCTTCAATATGCTCCATAAATCGTAGCGGGTCGCCGGATCCATCAATCGTAAGCCCCCATCGGGACATTTTGTCCACCAATGTGGCGCAGGAAGTTGTCTCCGGGGGCGTCTGTGACCCGCGACGTTCGTCGGTCTGTAGTAGCATGGTTAAATTAGGGGCCGAATTGGTCCGTGGTAACTGAAGAGTGTTGCTCCTACAGTCGCCAGTTCCTTTTCCGTTCGGGTAGTCTACCACGACAGAAAGGGGCGACTTTTGCTCAGGAGTAACGGCGTTCCCGTACGACGTTTCCATTTTCGCCAACTGTGTCTGGGTTTCCGGCGACAGATCCTTTCGCATCGAAAACTCGGCGAGTCGTTGGCGCAACTCCTCGACAGTTCCAATGCTATTTAACCCGAACGCGGCGGTCAAGGTCTCGAGTTCCTGTTTCCGACGATACGAGATCCACTTGACTCCCATTTCGTAAGGGTCTACACGGAGCTCTTGCTACGCGACGTTCTTAGCTTAGGTTCTCTGTGGTACTACCAATTCTTTTGAAATTGGTTCGATGGTCACGGTCTACGACGCAGATTATTGTTCAGAAGTCCCCGCAGCGAATGTCAAATTAATTGGGATTTATCTGCGCGGTGCACGTGGTTCCCGATTTAATTTTACGGGGTTTGTACCCTACTCGCGGTTTTGTTACTCGGCGCCGAACGACTTTGCTTGCTTTGCCCGATGCTCACGATGGGATGTCTTGACTATGATAAAATCTTGTTGGTCTTCAACGGTGTTGACTGCTTGAGCTCTCCCGACCAATTGTCCTTCCGACGATGAGCCCCGCTGTTATATACCCGATGGCGGAGCGATCACGTTACCCTCGTCGGCTTTGTTCGGGTCGGCCTCGCGCACGTGGTTCTCTTCTTACTATGGGTATATTACGAGCGTGCGATCTTAGAGGTTAGTTAGGGCTATTTTCGTCACGAATGTTAAAAAATTTACAAATATTTCATTTTTCCAATAAAATGTCTCTCAGTGTATTCAATTTATTTCTCTGCAGTTCCTACAAATTTTTCAAGCTTAAGACTCTATGATTGGCCACAGCTACCGACTTCCAAATGACCCCTTGACAAAATTTTCCAACACTCAATGGTGGAAAACAAAGTGATCTAGTGGTTCTTTAGGCCACGATGGTTGAAATTTTCCCCGACTTTTCCCTAACTAGTCCCCGCTCGGGCGCCAATCTGTAAGGATGCTTTTTGCTGGGGTCGGCGTCTCAGTCCGCCCAGGATCCTCATCAGATAAATTTATTATCTTTGAGACAGTTGAGGGACGGGTATCAAGATGTTTTCCTTGGGAAATTCTTACTCGGGTCACCGAGTCGTGTACAAAACGCGGTGGACGGACCTGGACACGCACCGGCGGCCACGTGGCGGTTGACACTACAGTGAAAACCCTAAGAAGCTAACACTAGTGGTACAAACTATTGCGAACAGGCCCGGAATACTCGCAGACGGCACTGTAGCGACTGATCTTGCTGAGAAAACCTCTACGAAAATGCCCGGAGTACTCGCAGACGGCATAATCGGAGGTAGCACTGGCGGCCCTAATTATTGTGAACAGGCCCGGAATACTCGCAGACGGCACTGTCGCGGCTGATCTTGCTGAGAAACCTCTACGAAAATGCCCGGAGTACTCGCAGACGGCATAATCGGAGGTATGTAATACTGGCGGCCCTAGTTATTGTGAACAGGCCCGGAATACTCACAGACGGCACTGTCGCGGCTGATCCTGCTGAGAAACCTCTACGAAAATGTCCGGAGTACTCGCAGACGGCATAATCGGAGGTAACCCTGGTTGCACAAAGTATTTCCGCGTTTTGAATTTTGAGTTACTGGTTTTATTTCAAAGGATTTCCTTTCCTAAGCCCTGTCTGTCCCTGTCGCACTCATTATGCTCACCCTGATTGCCGAAGCCAGTGTCCTGGTGTTTTCCGTTCTGCTTTTTAACTCGTTCGCCACGTGGACTTGCGTTTTCCTTTTCTTTTGATTTACTCGTTGGGTTTTTTTCCACAATTCCTCTTCACGCGCGACGTTCCCGCTTCAAGTCTCCGAGCACAGTGTGGTCGTCGCTCTCTTGTCTGGAAAACCTGGGAATTTGGGTTTTCGTCGTGGTGGTTCGTTTCTAGTATTTTCTGTGGCGTGATCGTGGTTTGTGTCCCGACTTCGGCTGGGAAACCTAGCTATTCTCCTAGCTTATTCGATAGTTTTGGCGGTCACTTAGGGCTAATTTAAATTATATTCTTCAGGATTAATTTCTCTTAACCTACTGCCGTATATACTTAAATCTAAACAAAAATCATAAAACTATATTTAACTCCAACAAGAAAGGAAGCTAGCTTCGGCCAGCCGAAGCTTATATCCCCTCGCAGATAAAAGAAATTCCTTTTTAAGTTGTCAGAAATCAAAACGCCTACTTCCTGCAAAGTTACAATGAATTTTCTTATATTTGTTTGATTATTCGTATGGGAGCCTTAAGATATAGTGGTCCGATCCGGCTCGCTCCGACATATGTACTACCTGCAATAGAAAGAAGACTTTTGGGAAAGTTTCATTGCGATAGCTTTAAAACCGAGAGACTAGTTCGCATAGAAACGGACAGACGGACAGACGGACATGGCTAGATGGACTCGGCTATTGGTGCTGATCAAGAATATATATACTTTATGTGGTCGGAAAAGTCTGCTTCACTGCGTTACAATAACTGACTGAAATTATAATACCCTCTGCAAGGGTATAAAAAGGTTAGACCAAGTGGAGGAATTACGGAACGCTTTTCGGGAGACGCACTCGGTGATCGTTAATTTAGATGGATTAGAATTTCCAGTCAGAATTTGAGGAGCGTTACATGGACGCCTACTGCGCTCTCGCCGAAGACTTCGACAAGCTTGGACCAGAAACTACTACGCCATCAGCAGCAGCCGGGAACGCCGATCCGGAGTTGCGAGTAAACATGCCGCAAATGACGGTACCTAAATTTTCGGGTGCGTGTGTGGACTGGCCAGGCTACTACGATGCCTTCACAAGCCTAATACATAACAACCACAATTTGAGCAATGTCCAAAGATTGCACTTTCTAAAGGATTCTCAGCCAATTGGTCGTGATAATGACATTCGTCAAATGCAGCTCACGGATGTAAACTATGCAGTGGCGTGGGGAATGATGATCACAAGGTACAATAATCCTCGACTCGTTTTTTCGCACCATATGAACGCAATCTTTGCGTTGCCCAGACTACAAAAGGATACTACCGATTCTATACGGTCGATGCTAAGCACGGTCAATGTTTGCCTAGCTGCCTTCCGCCGCGTTCAAGCCTTGGACGGGGAATCGCAGCACTGGTTGGCGCATTACGTAGCATCGAAGCTGCCCAAGGAGTCACACAACGCTTGGGAGCACCACCAAGGAAGCTCTCTAACGGCTCCTTCTTATAAGGATTTGGAATCATTTCTGAAGTCATTTCTAGTCATAATGGATGCGATTGAGAATCGAAGCTCGTCGTCCGACTCCAATGCTGGCCCAGGTTCAACAGACCAAACGCGTGCGAGTGCATAATGCACAGGAGCATGCAAAGCGTTCGAGTAACACATGTTAACACCGTGGCGGCGACCACATCTTGCGTCGTTGTCCACTTTTCTTGCAGTTGGACTGTTACAGGCGCAAGGACATAGTCAGCAGGGCTAAATTATGTGTCAATTGCCTGATTAAGTCGCATGCCCTGTCTCGCTGCACCAGCAGCCAGAGCTGCCAAGTTTGCGGTCAGCGTCATCATACGTTGCTGCATTTCCCGGTTCAGGCTCAGAACCAGCCTTTGAACCACGCTCAATCGCATCCTGCCCGGCCGCCGACACCGCATTTTGTGACGCCAGCATCCATGGAAACAGTGTCGGAGCAGAATCCGCACGCATCCTACAGATGTCATTCAGCGACGTCATCCGAATCTTCCTCGAAGAATGTACCTTTCGCTACGGCTCGTATTATGGTACAAAATCCGACCAACGGCCTGCAGGCAGTAATAAATGCGCTCATCGATCAAGGATCTGAGGCTACCATAGTCTCCGAACACGTTGTTCAGTCCCTTCATTTGAAACGATCGGCAGCCAGAGCATCCATTTTTGGTGTAGGTCAAGGGAGCGGTGTTCGTTGCAAGTATACGACCAATTTTAAAACTAGCAGTATTATTAATCCCCATTTTTCATTAGATGTTAATTCCGCATATGTGCTCAATTCTGTAACATCCTGCCTCCCCAGGCTTAGCTTTTCGCCGCAGCGATGGAATCACATACAAGGGCTCCCGTTGGCAGATCCGAATTATTGCCGATCGAAACGAGTTGATCTCATCTTGGGAGTGGACTTGCTGGGACAAATCATGCTGCCGGATACGAGGATTGGATTGCCAGAAGAGCCCATAGCTCAAAATACTCGTTTGGGATGGATACTATCTGGGCGAGCAGAAGGAGTTAGAAAATCTACGGAATAACGCTGTCATCTAGCAACTTTGAACACTGAATCATTGCTCAAGCGATTCTGCGAAGTCGAGTCAGTTCCTGATCGCTTCGCAGAAACAGAGGAGGATCTCTGGTGCGAAACATTTTTTCAGAAAACTCATGTGCGTCGATCAGACGGCCGCTACGTGGTACGATTGCCCTTTAAAACATATCTAGATCCAGCAATGGTTTTGGGGAGATCTCATCAAATGGCGCTGAATCGATTTATGCAGCTGGAGCGGCGTCTGTCAAACAAACCGGAGCGGTGGAACAAATATGTGGACGAGATCGAGGAGTACTTTTAGCTTAAGCAAATAGCGCCTGCGGTGGGCAGTGAGAGCAGTCTAGTGCAGCGCACATCTGCGAATAGGCATGTAGCTTCATGCGTGCTCCCGCACCATGCGGTCTTCAAGGAGGAACTCCATTCGACCAAACAGAGAATTGTTTTTGACGCCTCCTCACGGACTAGTAATGGGAGATCATTGCACGACATACTTTGTACCGGACCCACTTTGCAGAACGACATGTCGTCGGTTATACTCAACTGGCGGAAATATCGTTTCGTTTTTACGGCGGATATACAGAAGATGTATCGCTGTATAGATGTTCACCCAGAAGACGCCCAATATCAGCGGATTTTATGGCGGGCGGCGGATGGGCCATCAACGTTTATGCATTATCGACACTAACCTTTGGGACGGCTTCAGCACCGTTCACGGCTATCAGGGTTATTCAACAGCTGGCGAAGGATGAGCAGCTTTCATTCCCTAAGGCGGAGGAGGTGCTGATAAACGAGATATATGTAGACGACATTCTATCTGGAGGACATGCTATAGAAGATGCAGAGGAAAAGCGGCTTCAGGTATCAGGTGCTATAAAATCCGCGCGCATGGAGTTGCGAAAGTGGTCCAGCAACGATGCGAGACTGTTGCTCTCGATTCCGTCAGAGTACCATTGCAGTCAGACCCTGTTAAGTTGGGACACTACAGATCCTATTAAGGCTTTAGGAATGTATTGGCTCCCGAATAAGGACTGTTTTAAGTACCAGATCAACTTCGAGATTCCAGTCAGCTCCACTAAGAGGATGATCTTATCCAGTATAGCAAGGTTGTTTGACCCACTGGGTCTCATTGCGCCGGTCATCATTTCGGGAAAGCTAATATTAAAGGAGGTTACCATGGCCAAGAAAATGCATGCAGACGGCACGCAGACGGTTCTGGACTGGGACGATGCGGTTCCTGATAATATTGCAGAGCGATGGCGCGGATTTCGAGACAACTTGCTAAGGATCGGCGAGATAGGCATAGATCGGTGGATCCATTACACCCCATCTTCAATATCCTCAGTTCAGATGCATGCGTTTTGGTACACTGGTTGCACGGGGACGTCAATAGATGGAAGACCTTTGTCGCGAATAGGGTCGCCTTCAGTGGAGACAAGTGGACACTTCCGAAAATCCAGCGGACTGCGCTACACGAGGGCTCTCTCCCATCGAGCTAAAGAACTTCGAGCTGTGGTGGCGAGGGCTAGAGTGGCTCGTGCGCAATCAGGGCTTTTGGCCATCGACAGATTTTGGACAAGTTGGCGTTGACGACGCCACGTTAGAGGCGAATGTGGCTAAAGTGCGCGTTCACCATGCAGTCGCGCAACCCTCGCTTCTTGAGCGATTTTCTACAATCAGCCAGGCTTTACGAGTCACAGGCTACAACGCTGTCGGCAAGGAGGAGAAACGCTTTGGACCCTTAAGTATTGAGAAGCTCGACTACGCTTTGTTAGCGGTCGTGCGGATCGTACAGCGCGAGTTGTTCGCAACCGACTTGTCTGCAGTTAGGAACTCCAAAAGGTTGCCCTCCCGAAGCAAGTTACTAAATTTGTCGCCGGTCTTAGTGGAAGGCATTTTGCGAGTGAGGGGCGATAATCCTGCCAAGTTCTCATCATTTCACAGAATTAGTAATACGTCATTAACACTATCTAACGCTACACGGAGGTGCGCAGCTGACGTTGGCGCACACGCGTCAGCGATTTTGGATCCTGACAGGAAGGCAAGCTGTTCGAAGGATTATACGAAAGTGCGTCCGCTGCTTCAGAACGCGACCAACTACTACGACTCAGCTTTTAAGAGACTTGCCCGTTCATCGAGTCAACCCTCCAAGACTAGTTTGTCGCACGAACGTCGTCATCCAATAATCCTGCCAAGTTCTCATCATTTCACAGAATTAGTAATACGTCATTAACACTATCTATCACTATCTAACACTATCTATCTATCAGCGATTTTGGATCCTGACAGGAAGGCAAGCTGTTCGAAGGATTATACGAAAGTGCGTTCGCTGCTTTAGAACGCGACCAACTACTACGACTCAGCTTTTGGGAGACTTGCCCGTTCATCGAGTCAACCCTCCTAGTCGACCATTCATCGCAACTGGTGTCGATTACACAGGCGCGATCGAGATTAAAGCAGCACGTCTACGAGGCACTAGCTTCTACAAGGGATATATCGCTGTATTCATTTGTCTCGCAACAAAGGCGGTGCATTTGGAGGCTGTGACAGGTCTCACCACGGAGCATTTTTTACTGGCTCTGGACAGGTTCACCGGTCGACGAGGAATGGTTCAGCACCTTTACAGTGACAACGGTACTAACTTTGTTGGTGCAGACAACGTGATGAAGGCGGTGTACAGGCAGCTGCGAGCTGATTACGAGCAGGTCATCGTCGTGGAGTCGTGACTGGTTAGCGCATCTACAACAGAGACCAAAGTGGTGCCAAGAGGCTGAAAGTTTTCGGCTCGACGACCTTGTCATCATCAAGGACGACCGGTTCCCACCGTCACAATCGTTACTCGGGCGTGTTATGGAGTTGCACCCAGGGACAGACGCGCTGGTCCGGGTGGTAACACTTAAAACCAAGCAGGGACAGCTGAAGCGATCCGTAACAAAGCTATGTCCTCTGCCAATTCGGGCTTAGGCGCACTCACTGGTACACCCCAATTTAAAGACTGCAGCTTGCGCACACATCTTGTTCTCATCTCTCCATATTAGATACCGAGGACACACGGCCGAGCTAGCTTATCACCCACACATCCCAGAGGACCAGGACAAGCGAGGATGTCTCATGCTAGGTCTAGCATTGGCGGGCGGCATGTTCAGTTTACTGCTTGTCCCGATAGTTTGAGAGCGACCCGATCAGCTGATCGTTCGCTCATCTGGACCTGTGTATAACGAGAACATAAGAAGGAACGAGAAAAGAAAGAAGAAGAAGAATCTGTACTGTCGAACGAATTTAAAACTTTGTCACACACTTGTACATACATTGAAGATCAGAATAATTATAACGTTTTGAAGTTATTCTTTCGTGTTTGTATTTGCCTGGGAACCCCTCTTACAATGACCCCTTGTTG
>JBAMCF010000369.1:0-11406 GCA_037075285.1 Drosophila lutescens
TTGCGCTGCGTAGGAACTCCTAGAATCTGCATGCAAAACGCCAATCTTCTAGCTTTTATAGTTTCCGAGATCTCAGCGTTCATACAGACAGACGGACAGACAGACGGACAGACAGACGGACAGACGGACATGGCTAGATCGACTCGGCTAGTGATCCTGATCAAGAATATATATACTTTATGGGGTCGGAAACGCTTCCTTCTAGCTGTTACATACTTTTGCACGAATACAATATACCCTTTTACTCTACGAGTAACGGGTATAATAAAATATAATACCTTATGAGCTCTGTGCATGTCATGTGACAATTGTAAATCGATCCAGAGCCATAAACTATGATCTGTAATTGTAGACCCTACAAGGGAGCGGTGTTAGCACTTGTAATCTGTAAGTGCAGGCCACTTGAGCCTAACCGAAGATAATCACTTGAGATGCTTCTCACACTGCACCAAGGCTTCCTGTGCGGGGGTCAAATGATAACTCTCCCGCTCAGGCAGGCGCGGCCTCTGCGTAGGCCACAGATAAGACCAGAATAAGATTTTCATGTTAGTTTCCTAAGCAGGAAGTTAGAAAATAAAATTCAGTTTTAATACAGAACTCAACTGAAAAGGTTGTTTTATTTAATTCATCCCTTTCACCTTAGATGTATTAGCGCTGTTTTTCCCTCTAATGTTTACGTTTTGATTTTTTGGCCGCGGGTCCAGATGTGCTTGCCGCCGTAGTTCTCTTGGCCCTTGCGCTTCTTGTCGCACGTTCATTTTTTGATTCCGCTGCATTCTGTTGGTCCTCATACTCTTTGAGGAGTTTCGGGCAGTTGAGATTGCTCTCCGGCTCCCAGGAGTTCTCCGTTTCGGCGTAGCCCTTCCATTTGAGGTAGTACTCTACCTTGGCACTGCGCACCCGCCGGTCGATGATTCTCTCCACCTCTTTATCCTCCTCCTTATCGCCATTCGAACCCTTGCTTTTTGATTTTTTGCCAGCGGGTGTTGCTGGCTTTTTGGACTCTCGATTTCTGGCCGAGGGCCCAGATGTGCTGCTGGCTTTGACAATTTTTTAATAATCCATCTTGAAATGCGGCTTTTAGTCATTGCACGGATCATTTCTAGCGACTCCCAATGGTAATCTGCAACATTGCCCGCACTTCTGTTCAGGACAATGGGGCATACGCAGGGGGGTTTTGGTGTTAACTACGCCCCCGCACTAGAGGTGGAGAGCATCGATGTTTTCGATGTTTGTGTCAAAAAACATCGATGTTTTTCGATGTTTTTGACTAAAAATTGACATTTCTATTGGATTGGCGTATATTTGTTTTTGTTTTTACACATCTAAAAATGAACATAAATATACCTTTGCAGAGGGTATTTTAATTTTAGCTAAGAGATTTATACCAAGAGCAGGAGACAGACCGGAACGAAAAACATCGATGTTTTTCAAACTGGACCATTTAGAAAGAAAAATTAATTGATTTCTTTTTTCCGTTTTAAATCTGAAGAGTATGGGCTCGACAAATTCGCTGGCGCAAAATTATTTTCAACATCTATATGGCTTGAGATGTTCCATCATATTTGTTTTGTTCCCTGATGTTTTCAAAGATTTTCCGCAGTAACTGCAGATTGCAATGGGCGGTAATACCGTAATACCCGAAATTGGCGAAAAAGTATCCTCGATGGACCGCGATTTCTTAAGAATTTTATATAATCCCCCTTGGACAGCGAGAGTTCTAAAGAAATCGCGGTCCATCGAGGATACTTTTTTCCCGAATTTTGTTTTCCGACCCTATAAAGTATATATGTTATTGATCAGGGTCACTAGCCGAGTCTATATAGCCATGTCCGTCTGTCCGTCTCTCCGTCTGTCTGTCTGTCCGTATGAACGCTGAGATCTCGGAAACTACAAAAGCTAGAAGGTTGAGATTTCCCACACATATTCTTGGGCTTCCTACACATCCCCTCTAACGCCCACAATCGCCCACTAACGATTTTAAAATGAGTCTGGCGCACACACCTTTAAAGATTTCCGAGAAGTATAAATGCAATTTTGATGTGTATATTTATACCTATCGAAACGTAGAAGAAGAATTTTTCAAATCGGACCATTCTTTTAAAAGTTATTCGCAATCAAAAAAATGTTATATATCCATCTCCCTCGCACTCCCTTTAGCTGAGTGACGGGTATTAGACAAATCGGAACACGAAAATCTGTACGAAAATGTCTTAGATCTGTTGTGGAAATGTAAATGCAATATTCTTTAAGCAAAGGGATACCAGTATTCTCATTAATTTGAATTTAAGCGAATCTAGGGATTGTGTTTATAAAAAACTAATTTTGTGGGTTATATATATTTCGTCCATGTGTGTGTGCAGCGGAGCGAAAAATTGTTTCTTACAAATCAACAATTATCAATATCTCAATAAATAGTTTGCAGGTCGGGTTTTTAGATTTTAAAATTAAAAGCAATTTTAACGAAAATTTCGACTGTAAAATTTAGCTTAATGGGATTTCTGTAAGTCTACCGATATTTTATAATTTAACGTTTACCTAAAAAAATGCGCAAAAGAAAAGATTTGCGATATAATCGATTTTTTAACCGCGCATTTTAAATGTGTTATGACTTGTGAGAGTCAGTATATTTTTGCCTAAGTATTAGCTAAGACATTCCAGCTAAGTTATTCACCGCAAATGCAACTCGGCTATTAGCGAGGATCCGATCCTCACACAAAATACCCGAAAATACCAAACTTAGGGATTTTGGGATTTCATGCATACGACGTTCACTCTGGAAGCCATGATTGCCGCCTCTTTTATGTCAGCGTCTATCGTGACCAGTTCGTTCGCTCCGGAAAAATTGTTTGATTTGATCGCATCCAATCATTTGCGAGTGAATTTCCTGCTAATCTCAGCATATTTTAGTTTCAGTTTGCGAGTCCTCCCTCTGCGCACAGCAAGGAGCAGGTGCCGCTTGGAGCGGTTACATTTTTGCATCAGCGCGACGCCCACAATCCGCAACTGCGTTACCACAATCCGCAACTGCGTTACGCCAATCTGCAACTGCGTTACGCCAATCTGCAACAGCGTCCCGCCAGCTCGGAACAGCGTCACGCCAATCCTCATCAGAGCCTACACCAGGGTTGTATTTCATCATCGCCACGCCTGAATCTACATAAAGAATTTCTGTAAAGGCGCACACCGCGTGAAGTGGATCTTTTCTCCTTGCCACGCCTGGATTTCCATACTTTTCATCGTTTCGGACTTATTTTATCAACGTCCAACTGCAAGCGCCATCAAGGATCGCCGTTTCTACCTTACCAAGCCCGCGTGAGGCTTTCATCGTGCAAAATCCGCACCAAAATCGACAGGTCTCATCAAGTCGGTCGAAATACGGACGAATCTCACCGGTGCCGATTCGTTGGAACACGCGCAAGCACGTGCAAATACGACGCCTCAACCCAATTGGAATTTAGATTCCAGTTCTGGTTCCCGAATGTTCTAGTTCAACGTTGGCCAGGACTGCCAACTTGTTTTTGTATCGCATTAAGTAAAAGTAGTTTAGTTTTCTCTATTTTCAACACATTTAAGATTCGATTCTAATTCACTTTACGATTCCTATTTAGCCAACATTATTTCGTGTGTGCTTATGATAGTTTGACATATATATAACCATTACATAAACACTTCTACAGCGCACATCGATCGTCATCAGGCCTGCTGACTTCGTGGAGAGTTCGTAAGTACGGCATAGCCGTCAAAACATTTAACTTCATTTACATATATATTCATTCTTGTCTAAGCCCACACACTTTTGATATATTACCTATCTACAATCATATAATCTTTATCATACATTGGCGGATTAAATAAGAATCGTTTTCTTTCGAATAACTTAACGTAATCTGCCTAAGTGCTTTTGGTTTGAATAAGAATATCGATTAATCGATAACAAAATGTAAACGTAATTTGTTAACGTAATTCAATTATATCCCTTTTCTTTATCTTTCTTATCGTACATACAATCACGACCGTATTGAGAGTCGCTCTACGTAAATAACGTTTAGTCTTAAGGACTTAGTGTTAGCATTAAGAATGAACCCTATTATCGCATTTGCTGAATTAAAGATGAAGTTTAAGATGAATTAAGCTGTTATCTTTTGAGGGCCCCTAAGAGAATGTAGCGCAGCGGTTGTTAAAGGGTGGAGTCTGATTGGACTTCACAGGTAGGGTGGGTATAGAAGGAGGCCAATACCATCTGGTCCTCCATCTTCGATAGGTACACTCTCTCGTCCGAATCTTAGCCGTTGGGTTAAAGTTCTTATCGATATCGTCTCTCTGTCTACTACTGTTAGTTCTGTGACACTCTTGTTCTCTCTTAGCACAAACCCACACCCAGCTCCCTGAGTAGGCCGGTCAAAACGTAGACAGAGGTGTTAGGGTGGACAACGCTCATCGAGTGTGTTCGTTACAGAATTAAATGGCGCCCAACGTGGGGCAAGCCCGATGCCTGATCAGGCATCTGTCGTTTGACAGCCGAGCTTCCCGAAAATAATCCAATCCATCCATTTTTGTAAATTTTAGTTTCAGTCGGTATTTCATTTTTGAATTGGATTTGATGGTACTCTGGATAGATTCGGAGCCATACCAGCAAAAATGTTATACTTTTGTAATATGTTTTTCTATCAGTTCGGTCATAGTCGAACATTATAGTTAAAAACATTCCAATTTGATTATTTGATACTTAGGATTTATAGTTCTGATTTAAAGTCGCTTCTATACCAGGTTTTCAGTTTTCAAACAACACCCTCTTTCCAATATAAAATCGAGATTTGCTCTAGCTGGATAGATTCGGCTAGTTCCTCTTTTAATTGGTTAGTCCACAAAATACAATTTTTTATAATTAATTCCGCAAACATTTTCAGTTAATATTCGTACCTATCGAACAAAAATCAACCTGCTGCTGCATTACTCCTCAGGATAAGCCCCTCATATTTTTATAATATTATCGCATTCCGTATTTCTCGAAGAATTCTCTCGTTTTGTCATTGTTGAATGATTCCCGTATTTCTATCGTATATCGTACAATTACCTTTTCGCTTTTTATATTTACATATAATAGTTAGACATATTCATTCCACATTTCGAATCCCTTTAAATCATCCGCTCCAAGGTTTTCTTCTCTTAGCTTAGTTAGTTGTTTCGTTTAGTCAATAATCGTTTAAAGATGTCGGTTAGGCACAGCAACGAGAACCTAGTTTCTCTAGTGGATGATAAGTGGTGACATGCACCATCTGCAACGGAGTTGTTTTCGATTTGGATTTAATTGAAACTCCTTGTAAACATTGCTTTCACAAGGCTTGTCTACAAAACTGGTTGCAGGACAACAACACTTGTCCATCTTGCTCTCAACCATATTCTCCGTCCCAGACAGCATCTAATCCCAATTCCGGAATGGAAAATCGAATGATGACCAGATCTATGTCTCGTAACGCAGATAATCAGAACAATGTTATCACCACTCAGAATTCTGACCTGAATTCTCAGCAAGACAATGGACAAGCCAATAACCCAAATACAACCGAAGACCCGGAACAACAAAGTCTCGCGAATCAACTACGAGCATTGAAAGAGAACCAGAGGGCATTCCAAGTAAGCATGGTCGAAAGCCAGAGAGAATTTCAAGTATCCATGACAGACAACATGACTCAGATGTTTAGCCAATTGAATAGGTCCACATTTGTTGATAACAGTACAAATCAACCGCAGCACGAATTCCGAAACAACTCAGGACAAGCTGATTTCCAGAACAGTCAGGGTCAAAACAGTCAGCGAGCCAGGAATTCTCCAGATGTGCGAAGCGATCGCAGCGATCTTTCTTTGGATCGTCCTGACAGGATTTCAAGCGTGATTTCAAATTGGCGAATCAAGTTCAGTGGTTCAGCTAACGACATAGCTGTTGAGGATTTTATATACCGTGTAAACTGCCTCACCACACAAAGCCTAAACGGAAATTTCGATTTGCTGTCGCAATTTGCAAATTTGTTATTTGCAGGTCCTGCCTTATCTTTTTACTGGCGTGTACATAGGTCGATAGATGAGATGAGTTGGCGTGTATTATGTAGGCGTTTGAAGGAAAGATACTCGGATCAGAGATCAGATCGCGAGATCAAAAGCGTTATGCGTCGTCGTAAACAGGGTTCAAACGAAAGTTTTGATGAATTCCTCGACGCAATGCTTATCATAGCCAATTCTCTTCGCGAGCCCATGCATGATAGCGAGCTAGCTAGCGAAGTCCGTCACAATCTGAAGCCAGACCTTAAACTTGAGTTATTGCATGTTGACACCCCTTCTTTGGAAACTTTACGTAAGGCGTGTCACCGCCACGAAGAATTTTATCGTAGCACTCGTTCGAAGTCAGTTCAACGCCCAAATCCAACGAAACGGTTCGTCAACACAATTCTTCATGAATACGATTCGGAAGATCAGTCCGAAGAAGAAGCCGATGTCGAGGACGAGGTCTGCGCACTTAGGTCTGCAGACAAATTCGTATGCTGGAACTGTGATGAAACAGGTCACAGGTACCACGATTGCCTTAAACCTCGCCGTATTTTCTGCTACGGTTGTGGCACACCCGATGTATATAAGCCCAATTGTGCAAAATGTAATTCGGTATCGGAAAACTCCAAGCAGGACATTCGCAAGTTCCAGAAAGTGGATGTCCGCCGTTAGCCTCGGATAAGCAAAATACTCCGGATGTTGCGGCAACGGACTATTTACCTGATTTGTCTATTTCCAAACCTGATGTAACAACCACTCCAATCTTCAAGCCATATCACATTCGTTTGCAAGAGTATCTAAAACGAAGGCTTCAACTTTTTAAAGTCAACTCCATTGTCACTTGCAAACGTCGTTCTGCCATGCGTATTCGCAAATTCTGGATGCGCAAAAGAGCTTTTAACAGGTGCATTGTTTCATCTATCATTCATAAAAAGAATGACATTCGGCCTTTCACAATTGTAGAGATATTCGGTTTCGAATATTCAGCTCTCCTAGACAGCGGAGCCAACAGAAGCGTCATTGGTGGACAGCTTGCCCAACAAATAATATCTGACAAGCCCTATAACAAATTCAAAAGTGTTGTGCGTACCGCAGATGGTAAAATACAATCCGTGGCTAGCACAATCGCTATCCCCTTGACGTACAAGACTATAGCTTCAGACTTCGAATTCTTAATAGTACCTTCCATACAACAGAGCGTGATTTGCGGTATGGATTTTTGGGAAACATTTGGCATTACCATTCAACATTCGTTTTCAGTCAATGAAATCGATTGCCAACCCGAGGACGACTCTCACATCTATTTATCCAACGCACAGAAATCCAAGTTGCAAAAGGTGATCGACTTCTATCCATCATTCGAGAATGAGGGCTTAGGTTTGACCAGATTGATAGAGCACAACATAGACACGTCTACCGCAAAACCAATTAAGCAAAGGTTTTATCCTTTATCACCAGCTAAGGAAAAGCTTTTGTGTGCCGAAATCGATCGCATGATTGAAATGGACGTCATAGAAGAGGCACCTTCATCGCCTTGGTCCTCTCCAGTTACCTTGCACGTCAAGCCTAACAAGGTACGGTTCTGTCTAGACGCAAGGAAACTCAATGCAGTTACCGTTAAGGATGCTTATCCGATTCCTATAATGGATGGTCTGCTTAGTCGTCTCCCGCCAGTATATTGCATTTCCAAAATAGATCTTAAAGATGCGTTTTGGCAAATCTGCCTGGATCAAGAATCCCGTACGAAGACAGCGTTTACGGTACCGAATCGTCCGCTGTACCAATTCAAAAGGATGCCGTTCGGTTTGACCAACGCCCCACAAACCATGTGCCGTTTAATGGACCTTGTAATTCCATATCAGTTGAAGTCGCATGTGCTAGTCTACCTTGATGATCTTTTGGTGTTGTCTAACAGTTTCGAAGATCATCTCCTACATCTGTCTGAGGTAGCCACACAGCTAAGGAAAGCTGGATTGACAATAAACGTCCAGAAGAGTCAGTTCTGTCTAAAACGGGTCGATTACCTGGGTTATCTAGTAGGCGAAGGAACACTTCAAGTGAATCCGAACAAAATCAGCGCTGTCAGTGAATTTCCGGTTCCCAAAACAAAGAAACAGCTGAGAAGATTTCTTGGAATGACTGGTTGGTACCAGCGCTTCATCTCGAACTATTCCTCAGTCATATTCCACCTCACAGAGTTACTACGTGGCAAAGCCTTTCAGTGGAACGAACTCGCTCAAGAGGCATTTGAAAACATAAAGGCCAAGTTATGCTCTGCTCCCTGTCTCGTTCATCCGAACTACGAGAAACTATTCATTTTGCAATGCGATGCCTCACTACATGGTGTTGGTGCAATAGCGTTCATGTCCAAAAAGCTCAACAAAGCCCAACGTAACTATACAGTTACAGAACTCGAATGCATGGCTGTAGTTTTGGCGATTAAAAAGTTCAGGATGTATATTGATGGACATTCCTTCAAAGTAGTCACGGACCACTCCAGTCTCCGATGGCTTATGAACCAATCCGATCTAAGTGGTAGACTGGCCAGATGGGCAATCAAGCTGCAGGGTTACTGCTTTGAAATCGAGCATCGTAAAGGAAGTGAAAATGTCGTGGCGGATGCTCTTTCCCGTGCCTTCGAGGATGATGATGAAATGGCGGCGATAACTCTTGAAGTTCATCCTGAAATCGATCTCGCATCAGATGCTTTCCAATCTGAAGAATATTCGACACTCCGGCAAAAATTCGCATCCACAGCACTGCCTGACTTTCAAGTAGTCGATGATTTCATCTATTACCGTGCGGCATTTCCCAATTCGATTGACACTTCACCAGACGATTGTTGGAAATTGTTTGTACCCGAGTCGTTGCGCCAAAGCGTCATCAGTGCCGCCCATGACCAACCAACATCTGCGCATTGTGGAATGGCTAAATGTCTAGAGCGTATTCGCCGTCGTTTTTACTGGCCGTCAGGGACTATATACGCAACTGCGAAACGTGTCAGACCACAAAGTATCCCACACGTTCCTTGAAACCACCCATGGGCGCACAAGTACACAGCGAAAGGATATTCCAACGTCTCTATCTGGACTTTATTGGACCATTTCCGCGTTCCAAATCTGGCAACATTGGCATATTGATTATCCTGGATCACTTTTCGAAATTCACTTTTCTAAAGCCAGTGAAAAAGTTCACCACAAAAGTGATTGTCAATATACTACGCGATGAAATTTTCCCTTGCTTTGGTGTGCCTGAAACAGTCGTGAGTGACAACGGCACTCAGTTTAAAAGCCGTGACTTCTCCGACTTCCTTTCGAAATATGGCGTTCGCCACATGTTCACTGGTGCCTATGCTCCGCAGTCTAACGCAGCGGAGAGAGTCAACCGCTCAATCAACGCGGCCTTGAGAGCTTACATCCGTTCGGACCAGCGCGAATGGGATGTTTTCCTCAGCAGCATCAATTGCTCACTTCGCAACTTCATTCATCAGTCCATCGGTGTATCACCTTACCAGGTTGTATTTGGCCAACATATGATCTCACACGGCCAAGACTACAAATTGTTGCGCAAGTTAGGCTTACTCGCCGAAGGAGATGTCGACCTCCCAAGGACTGACGAGTGTCAGAAAATTCGCTCTAGCATCCACAAACATCTAAGCAAAGCTTATGAGACGAACCAGCGCACATATAACTTACGTACTAGACCCCGATCGTTTGAAGTAGGTCAAGAAGTGACAAAACGTAACTTTGCGTTGAGCAACGCAGCCAACAATTTCAACGCAAAACTAGCCCCAGTCGGAACAAAAGCGCGAGTTAAGGAGAAACTTGGCCAATCAATATATGTCCTGGAAGACATGAACGGCAAAGAGCTTGGTAAATTCCATGCCAAGGACATTTGGTAATCCCTCCTGACTCCTTTTTCAGCTTTTATTGTTAGTCACAGGGACTAAAAATCAAAACTGTGGTTGTGAGAGTCAGTATATTTTTGCCTAAGTATTAGCTAAGACATTCCAGCTAAGTTATTCACCGCAAATGCAACTCGGCTATTAGCGAGGATCCGATCCTCACACAAAATACCCGAAAATACCAAACTTAGGGATTTTGGGATTTCATGCATACGACGTTCACTCTGGAAGCCATGATTTCCGCCTCTTTTATGTCAGCGTCTATCGTGACCAGTTCGTTCGCTCCGGAAAAATTGTTTGATTTGATCGCATCCAATCATTCGCGAGTGAATTTCCTGCTAATCTCAGCATATTTTATCCTACTATTTTACCCAAACTTGGTGGTGAGTTAATTTCTCCGAAATATTGTCGTTTTCTGACTGGAATTCCCCAGAACACAGAAACCACCGACCACGTGCGATTTCTAAGAATTGCGACAGTTTGCGAGTCCTCCCTCTGCGCACAGCAAGGAGCAGGTGCCGCTTGGAGCGGTTACATTTTTGCATCAGCGCGACGCCCACAATCCGCAACTGCGTTACCACAATCCGCAACTGCGTTACGCCAATCTGCAACTGCGTTACGCCAATCTGCAACAGCGTCCCGCCAGCTCGGAACAGCGTCACGCCAATCCTCATCAGAGCCTACACCAGGGTTGTATTTCATCATCGCCACGCCTGAATCTACATAAAGAATTTCTGTAAAGGCGCACACCGCGTGAAGTGGATCTTTTCTCCTTGCCACGCCTGGATTTCCATACTTTTCATCGTTTCGGACTTATTTTATCAACGTCCAACTGCAAGCGCCATCAAGGATCGCCGTTTCTACCTTACCAAGCCCGCGTGAGGCTTTCATCGTGCAAAATCCGCACCAAAATCGACAGGTCTCATCAAGTCGGTCGAAATACGGACGAATCTCACCGGTGCCGATTCGTTGGAACACGCGCAAGCACGTGCAAATACGACGCCTCAACCCAATTGGAATTTAGATTCCAGTTCTGGTTCCCGAATGTTCCAGTTCAACGTTGGCCAGGACTGCCAACTTGTTTTTGTATCGCATTAAGTAAAAGTAGTTTAGTTTTCTCTATTTTCAACACATTTAAGATTCGATTCTAATTCACTTTACGATTCCTATTTAGCCAACATTATTTCGTGTGTGCTACCCGTTACTCGTAGAGTAAAAGGGTATATTGTATTCGTGCAAAAGTATGTAACAGCTAGAAGGAAGCGTTTCCGACCCCATAAAGTATATATATTCTTGATCAGGATCACTAGCCGAGTCGATCTAGCCATGTCCGTCTGTCCGTCTGTCTGTCCGTCTGTCTGTCCGTCTGTCTGTATGAACGCTGAGATCTCGGAAACTATAAAAGCTAGAAGGTTGGCGTTTTGCATGCAGATTCTAGGAGTTCCTACGCAGCGCAA
>JBAMCF010000372.1:0-22734 GCA_037075285.1 Drosophila lutescens
GTGTATTTTCTGAAATAAAGTCACTTATGCAAAAGGCTTTTTAATTTTTTTAGACATTGACAAAGTGTGGCTTATAACTAATGGCTGGAATAAATTAGGAGTATTCACCAGTCCTGGCAGGTGTGGCAAATGGCAGATGTAGCAAATCTACCTTGAAACGGTTACATGATTTTGCAACTTTTGATGTTAAAACAGAAGAACGCTATAGTCAGGTTTGTCGTCCCAGCTATCTAATACTTAATCGCCAGCTAAGGGGTGGGGGGAGATGGATATATAACTTTTTTTTTTGATTGCGAATAGCTTTTCAATGAATGGTCCGAATAGGTCTTCTAGCTGGGGATAGGTATAAATACTTGCAACAAAATTGCATTTATACTTATCGGAAATCTTTAAGAGTGTGGGCGCCGGACACATTTTTAAAATCGTTAGTGGGCGATTGTGAGCGTTAAGAGGGCGGCCCGGCACCATTTTGAAAAAAACTTGCGCTGCGTAGAAGCTAGAATATGTTTTGGAAATATCAGCCTTCTAGCTTTTGTGGTTTTCGAGATCTCGGCGTTCATACGGACAGACAGACAGACGGACAGACAGACAGACGGACAGGCGGACAGGCGGACATGGCTATATCGACTCGGCTAGTGACTCCGATCAAGAACTCATATTCCTTTTAGGGTCGGAAACGCTTCCTTCTAGCTGTTACATACTTTTGCACGAAAACAATATACCCTTTTACTCTACGAGTAAAGGGTATAAAAATTGCAAGTGCCCATTTCTTAAGCCTAGTACTCAGTACGACGAAAACTGCTAGCTAACCATTACATATTGCCATGCCAACAGCAAATTTTAAAGCTTGCGATCCAGGTCGGCTCAACATTTTGTAATATTATAAAATTGGCGCCAGTTGATGTTTGCTGTTTGTCAACAAACCGAGCTGATTGAGAGTAAGACCATGCTACATGCATTGCGGATGAACTCAAAAAACTTCGGCCACACTAAAAGATTAATATTTTTCGACTAGTATAACTCTTAGCCGAACTGAGTACTAGGCTTTAATCAGGGAGATGTACTTTACCGGAAAATTAAAATTGTCGTTGATGAGGAAGAGCTCGATTTTATTTTGTAAACTGGTGTATATTTGTATTTGTATTTATTAAGCAATGGACTGCTTGTAAAACATTTATAATATACATTTTGTGTTAAAGAACTAGTGCGCCAAACCACATAAGGGGAATTTTTTAACGATATGCCCCTGCTCACATCGAGTGGTAGGCACTTAAAATTACATATTTGATGACAATAACGATAGTACTGATGGATGGACGTTGATGCACTACGAGCAGTACAAACAAGTGGCCCAACGATACCAAGCACGTGCTTGTTACGCGCGGGACCCTTTATCAATTAGGGCAAAAATGCGAGTTCGCGAGGAAAATACATGAAACAAATACTACAAATACTACAACTAAGATTGAAGCAAATGAGATAAAATTTTAGTTTTTAATACGGGGATAGATGTTGAAGTGCAAATTAAATGATAAAGATTGTTATAATTTTTACATAGAACAAGAAAGGGCTCATGCAGAGTAAAATTTGATGTACATCGAGGCAAATTAAGAGGGTAATAATTTCGTGTTAGTCTAACGGGAACATTAAAAGTTAAACGGTTTACCAGTTCTACAGAATCAATATCACCTCTTATAAGATTATGCATAAAAATAGTACCAAGCATTATTCTACGGTTTTCAAGTGTAGGTAAATTAAGCAATGGTAATCTACTCTGGTAGGAAGGAAGCCTTACGTTTTGATCCCAGTTCAAACTACAAAGGGCAAAAAGAAGAAATTTTTTTTGCACCGACTCAATACGGTCGATGTGCACTTGATATTGTGGACTCCAATCTGAAGAACGGACAAGGGAGGTAAATAATAATCTGGTTGTATAAGGGTCATCAAATTCTTTTGACCAACGCTTTATAAACCCAAAAACACTCATAGCTTTATTGACAGTGGCCATTATGTGGCAATCAAATTTAAGTTTTGGGTCGAGAAGAACACCTAAATCGTTAATTGAATATATACGGTCGAGTGGTGTATTTTGAAGAGAATAACTAATAAACGTAGGAGTACCCCTATAAAAAGTCATAACGTTGCATTTAAGGCAGTTCAGATTTAAAAGGTTGTACTCACACCATCCCTGAAAACAATCAATATCTGACTGTAAGTTGAAACCTGACCCTACATCTTTATATGATAAACAAAGCTTAACATCGTCAGCGTACATTAGTACACGAGAATGTGCTACGATAGAGGGAAGATCGTTAATAAACAAAGTAAACAGCAAAGGGCCTAAATGACTACCTTGAGGAACTCCAGATGTCACGTTGATCATTTTAGAAACAGCGCTCTTAAATATAACCCTCTGAGTCCTACCATTCAAGTAACTTGAAATCCAAGTTAATAGATTACATGGAAACCCAAGCTGATCTAATTTGAATAAAAGGAGAGAGTGGTTAACAGAGTCAAAGGCCTTACTAAAATCTGTATATATAACGTCTGTCTGCATGTTATTCTTATATCCATTTATTACAATAGATGACAATTCAAGAAGGTTGGTGGTGGTTGATCTTCGCTTAACAAAACCATGCTGACACGGTGATATTAGCGAGGAACATAAATGCTGCAAATGAGAAGTAATAATACGTTCAAATGCTTTAGGAATTGCCGACAATTTAGAAATGCCTCTATAATTCTGGGCATCCGCCTTCGCACCCTTTTTGTGGAGTGGAATAATGAAAGAGTCCTTCCAGATAGTTGGAAAAACTGATGATGAAATAGACAAATGAAAAAGTTTAAGAATCGGTTTACAAATGGTTGAAGCACAAAACTTAAGCACACTCCCAGGGAGTCCATCAGGACCGGGAGAATACGTTGGCGTTGTTGTTGCTAAATCCTTTAAAAGAGAACTTTCGGTAATTACAGGGGTAAAAATACAATTAGCCCTATTTAAGGGGTTAGGGTAGGTAGGGTTTGACCAAGCAGCCGAACTATAAGTAGTTTGGAAAAACTCGGCAAATAAATCCGCAATTTCAAAATCCGACGATGCCTCTTTTGAGTTTAAACGTACCGATGAAGGCAATGCCGAAGACTTACGCTTGGCATTAACGAAGTTATAAAACTGCTTCGGATCATTTGAAAATTCGAATTTACATCGATTTAAATACATGGAATAGCAATGACTGTTGAGAACATTAAAATCTGAACGAGCCACCACGTATTTCGAAAAATCAGATGGCTTACCCGATTTTTTATACTTTTTATAAGTGTTTGATTTAAGATTTTTAAGTCTTTGAAGCGCATTGTTAAACCAAGGAGGCCTGTTTAGCTTAGGAGGAAGCCTGTCAGGAACGCATTCGTCAAAAAAAGTGTTTAAAACGCTATAGAAAAGTTCAATTGCACATTCAATATCCATGCAATTGTACAAATCAGTCCAATTATATTGCGAAATCATGTAGTTTAGTTTAGTATAGTCACATTTACGAAAGCATCTCATTTTAGTTTGAGGAACTAAAGGAGAAAGGGTATTAGTACAGGGGAGGCCAATTGTCAATTCCAATGTTGGATGATACCGGTCTTCAGGTACAACAAGTGCGTCAATTCTAGATACCGTAACTTCATGCGGATCTAAAACAAATACTAGATCTAATTGTCTATTTAATGAATTTCGTATAAAGCTTACTTGCTGTAACGATAATTCTAAAAGGCCATCCACAAAATCATGGGCAGATAAAGGTGTAGCTACAAGTGAGTCAGTGGGAAGAGACCAAGAGATATTAGGGAGATTGAAGTCACCCAAAACAATCAAAAGGTCTCTGTTGGAAAGGAAGGACTGAACAGATTTTATAGCAGACAGATGGTGCTCATAAATTATTAAATCAGAGCCAGGAGGAATATAAGAACAGGTTACAAAAATAGATAAGGATTGAATGGAAACTTTGACACTAACAAATTCAATATCGTTAGGGATATGAATGTTAAGTCTCTCCGATGTTAAACTAGAGGTAACGGCAATCAGTACACCACCCCCCCTACGCGGGGAGCGATCGGTCCTGTAGGTGTTAAAGTTCATTGACAAAACTTCAGAGTCAGATATCTCTGGTTTCAGCCAAGTTTCCGTAAAAGCCAAAATATCTTCAGTAAATGCAGAGGAGTCAGCATAAAGCTTTGGTAGCTTCATATTTAGTCCTCTAACATTTTGATAAGCCAAAAATAAACCTGTTAGTTTTTTGGCACAGTGGAAGGCCTGTTATTAGGCACAGTGGAAAGCCGATTATTAGGCACAGTGGGAGGCCTGTTATTTGTTCTCGGTTTATTGGGAAGATAATAAAATATAAAACAAGAAAGGAAGCTAACTTCGGCAAGCCGAAGTTTATATACCCTTGCAGTTAAAATAAAAAGTCAAAGAAAGCAATGTACATTTTTATTTTTAACAGTGAACTTAACGCTTTGTTCCGTTTTCTTTAGAGTATTTCAAGGCACTAATTGTTAACGATATACAGTGGCGGCATTTTGAATAATTTGTAGAAATTTTTAACAATTTTGCAAATAAATCTTTTGATATTGTTGAGCCGAACAAGAAACTGTTTTCACGTTGATCTGTTTTAGCGTTAGGCTGAACCGAAAACTTTTTTATTATTTATTATTATTATTAGCTTTGAACTTAACTCTGAGCACTGAACTGAACACATGAACACTTTGAACTCGACTGAACTGAATACGTTTTGGTTGTCATGATTTCTAATTGTTCAAAGTCACCACGCCTACATAAAATTTAAAATAAAAAACAATTTGACTATTCCTATGGGAGCCTTAAGATAAAGTGGTCCGATCCGGCTCGCTCCGACATATGTACTACCTGCAATAGAAAGAAGACTTTTGGGAAAGTTTCATTGCGATAGCTTTAAAACTGAGAGACTAGTTCGCATAGAAACGGACAGTCGGACAGACGGACAGACGGACATGGCTAGATGGACTCGGCTATTGGTGCTGATCAAGAATATATATACTTTGTGTGGTCGGAAACGTCTCCTTCACTGCGTTACAATATCTGACTGAAATTATAATACCCTCTGCAAGGGTATAAATATGAAAGTAATGAAAAATACCTCAAGTAAATTTGGCACTGGGATCAAATTCCAAAACCGCAAAGACACAAAGCACAAAAAGATCACGAAATAAATCGAAAGCCAGAGAGCGCGAGAGAAAAACAACCAAACAACTATAACGCACGAACAATTACAATGTAAAAACAAGAAAGGAAGCTAGCTTCGGCCAGCCGAAGCTTATATACCCTTGCAGATCATTCCTATTAATTTACAAATCGCAAAAATGTTAAATTTCCTATTATTTCTCTTATTTCCGATCGTTCCTATGGCAGCTTTATGATATAGTAGTTCGATTTTGATAAAATTAAAATCGAAATTCGTAAATATTTAAAAAGAGTCATATCCCAGAGTAGAAGAGAATACAATAAAAACCAACGAAGCAATAATTTATTTCCTATTATATTCCCATTAATTTTCCGATCGTTCCTATGGCAGCTATATGATATAGTCGTCTGATTTTGATAAAATTTTATTCGATATTCAGAAATACCGTTTTTTTTTCGATCCTTCCTATGGGAGCTATAGGATATAGTTGTCCGATCCGGTCGGTTCCGACTTATATACTACCTGCAATAGTAAGAAGACTTTTGGGAAAGTTTCATCCCGATAGCTTAAAAACTGAGAGACTAGTTTGCGTAGAAACAGACAGACGGACAGACGGACGGACAGACGGACATGGCTAGATCGACTCGTCTAGTGATGCTGATCAAGAATATATATACTTTATGGGGTCGGATACGTCTCCTTCACTGCGTTGCAAACTTCTGACTGAAATCATAATACCCTCTGCAAGGGTATAACAAGCAAGAGAGAGAGACAATGAGAATAGCACCCAAAAGTCTATAAGAATTTTAGAGAGGTTCAAAGAGAGTGAAATTACAGTTATAATAGAGAGCGGGAGAGACAGATGAGAGAAAGAGGGAGAATACAAGAGTGCAAATTACACCAACAAAGCAAAGATATTAAACAAATCTAATGGAAAAGTTAAAATATACTATAACCACGGACCCGATAAATGGGGGATCTATTTAAAACACTAACACGATTGTTAGGCTAAACTTTGTTGATAAACAAACACAAGACTCTTGCAAAAAGATCACGAAATAAAACAAAAACTCAGAGCACAATGGTTAACACAACCGTTCACAAGCGACGCTAAATCTATTAGTGGGTATGCATGTACTTAGAAGTGTAGGTGCTAAGTTAGATTTACAAAATTTATTTGTAGAGACTTTTGGGTCATTGAGCTTTTTCACCAACTCTAAACCTTTGCCGAAATAAAATAGAAACCGCACAAATTTTCAATTAATTATGCACTAAGTTTATTCTATGGCACCAAGGCCTTAATTTCAAGGGTTTTGTTTATGTTGATTTGGTTGGGCAGGCAGACCGATTTGTCTGTGCCTTTAACAAGCGAAAGTATTAACCGAATGGAAAATAGGCAGGCGATCAGCGACCGTGCCTTCAGCGAGCGAGTACAAAATCGAACTAAATAAGTAGATGCTTGCCGTGGACAAAAGGCAAGTCAGCGACAGACAAAACGAAGTTCAAAAGGGAGTAGCAATTACAGCAAATGACTGAGTTGCCACACAGGGCAAATGGAAAAGGCAAATTTAACATCGAGAAATTAGTTTACGTTAAGACTTTGAATTTTAGGAATTTAATTAGGCTGCGGCATGACCGAACATTCTCTCCCCGTTGGAAGTTCAGGGCTTTCAACCAGATCTTGCTTCGGCAGCACGCACAACTGTGTCGGCTGGATTGCAGTCAGTCGGTACATAGCGCCAATTCATGCCACTGGATAGCTCTTGAATTAAAGATATTCGATTAGCAATAACAACTTGAAAACGTGAAGGTTCATCGCGCCACACGAGATTTTGAGCAAAATAGATGCACCTTTCGTTTGCCGTCTGCTATTGAAACGAGATAGATGAATCCTCCATATGCGTCGATGCTAGCGTCACAGAATCCGTGGACCTCAATGGCGCCATTCAGATGCACCGCCAGTCGAGGAAACTTAATTTGCTGAGTACGACCCATGTCAGATGACAGTTTCAGCCATGATGTGTTGAGTACCTCAGGAAAGCTCTCATCCCACTCCAAATTTTCTCTCCAGACTTGTTGCAGGAAGATTTTGGCCTTGGCAACCACAGGACCAATGAGACTAAGCGGATCGTAAACCCGAGCAATTGTGGAAAGCACCAGTCATTTACATGGCTTTGGAGAGAGCTGCATGGGAGAAAAAGAAAAACAAAAGGAATCCGCTGCAAGGTCCCAAGCAAGACCCAGAGTCTTGGTAAAGTCGCTGCCATCGTCAAACTTCAGGAATGTTTCCTTTTCAGAGTCCGGAATTTGTTCAAGAACACCACGCTCGTTGGAACACCATTTTCTGAGCTTAAAGCCCCCTCTTGCAAGCAAGCCCTTTGTTTGAGACATGATTTCAAGGAATTCCTGTGCTGATTGGCCCCCTGTGATCAGATCGTCCACGTAATAATCCCGCAAGGTGATTTTTGAATCGATTGGAAATGTGCTCTTCTCATCACTCGCCAATTGATGCATCGTTCGAACGGATAAAAAGGCTGCAGGCTTAGTTCCATAGGTTACGGTATCAAGCTTGAATACCTGCACCTCCTGGTCCGGTGAATCACGCCAAAGAATACATTGAAGATAGCTATCACGCGAACACATCGATACATCTTGCAGATGTCACCAGTCAATGCAACGGGAAAAGTCCGAAACTGTAGCAGCGTGTTGAACAGCTTCTGTTGCCTTGCCATGAGAACCTCGTTAAGGGACGTTTTGGCAGACCCATCAAAAACGACTCGCAATTTAGTCGTGGTGCTGTCTTCCTTGAAAACGCAATGATGGGGCAGAAAATATTTGCAAAGACTAATGGAGTCTCTGGGCACGACGGGCATGTGATTCAAATTCAAATATTCACGAATGAATGCCGAATATTGAACCTGAACTTCTGGCTTTCGCTCTAGCTTGTTCTCCAAATTGAGAAACCGACGATAAGCTTACTTGTACGATTCACCCAGTAGTACTAGAGTGTTCTTTGCAGGTAGTCGTACGGAATATTCACCAGAGTCTAATCGACTCCAGTTCTTCTTTGGTGGCTGTGACCACGCCTTCACCACAGCTCTCAACTTCCCAAAAACGACGGACTAGTTCATCCATATGAACTTCGGCAGTAACCAGTTCACGCTGCACAGCTTGACCGTGTAATGCAGTTGTCTTGAGAGTAGAAGATCCACCTCCTGTAACGATCCAACCAAGCCTCGTTTTCTGCAATAGGGGTAACCCAGCAGACAACTTAATCTGCCCTACTGATAATAGCTCAAACAAGAGAGAACGTTATAGTCGGGTGCCCTGACTATCAGATACCCGTTACTCAGGTAAAGGGAGTGCAAGGGAGATGGAGATAGAAACTTTGATCACGCATAACTTTTTAACGAATGGTCCGATTTGAAACATTTTTTCTACATTTCGATAGGTATTGATCAACACAATAAAACTGCACTTTTACTTTTCCGAAATATTTAAATTTTTAAAATCATATATAGGCGATTGTGGGCGTTAGAGGGGGCGTGGCACCTTCTTGGAACAAACTTGCGCTGCGTAGGAACTCCAAGAATCTTCATGCCAAATACCAATCCTCTAGCTTTTATAGTTTCCGAAATCTCAGCGTTCATACAGACAGACAGACGGACAAACAGACGGACAGACAGACGGACATGGCTAGATCGACTCAGCTAGTGATCCTGATCAAGAATATATATACTTCATAGGGTCGGAAACGCTTCCTTCTAGCTGTTACATACTTTTGCACGAATACAATATACCCTTTTACTCTACGAGTAACGGGTAAAAAACATGCTTGCACCAATAAGAAGATCTATTCGCTGATATTTATAGAATTCAGGATCGGCCAGCTGAATATTTGAGGGAATTTTCCAGCCATCGGGCTTAACGGCGTAGTATGTTCTGCAACGGAAGCTCGCAGAACCTGGGTCGAGGACTGAGTGCCAAGATGCAAAAGGGTGTGATGCTTGGACCTACAAGTTCGACAGCAGCTTGACTTACAATTGCGTATTTGATGTCCCTTTTTTAAGCAATTAAGACAGAGCGATAATTCCTTTACCTTTCGAATACGCTCTTGTACTGACAGATTGGCGAATTGAACACAGGTGTAAATTGAATGGCCACTGTTGTCACACACAACACATCTAGTTCCCAAAGTGTTTGTGGCAATTAAATGCTTCTGTTGCGGCTTCTTCCTGATTGTCTATTATTTGAGTAAAAGGCTGCAGTGTGCTCTACATTTTCCAATTTTTGACAACGCTTGGACAAAAATGTAGTAAATTGATCAACCGAAGGAATTTCATCAATAGCCGCAGACTCTTCCCAATTGGCCTGAGTTTTGCTATCTAATTTTTGGAGTAAAACGTGAACCAGAATACAGTTTGAAATGTGCTCAAGGGAACCCATTGACTGAAGAGCACGGAGATTAGCATTTATTTTATCAGACATATCTCTCAGCTTCGTTGTGGACGGCATGTCCACTTTAGGGAGACCCAAAATTGCCATTATATGGGATTGGAAAATTAGACGCTTATTATTGAAACGGTTATTCACAAGTCCAAGGCTACTGTATAGTTGCTATCACAAATTTCGAATGAGCGCACTGTGTCCAAGGCAGAACCCTTCAAGCAAGACTTTAAATGCTGCAGCTTCTCAATGTTAGTGAGCTCAACGTCATTGTCGATGATAGACTTGAACATGGATTGAAAATCATCAAATTCGGTATAGCCACCAGAAAATTCAGGCAACCTCAACTCAGGCAAATTAGATATTTTTGCCGACATAGAATGGAAATCCAGAGATGGACCTGGTCTAAACGTGGAATTTCGAATTGCTAAACGTTGACGCTTACCCAATTCACGACTTAGCACGATTTTAATTGATATGATGAGCTCTTCGAAATCATCGCGAGCCTGACTGCCGATTTCAATAAAATCCAGCCTTTCAAGACTGTCATGGACCTGGGTAAATGCAGTTTTGTTCTCCTCGAAGAGCTTAACACGAAGCTCTAACTCTTCCTCACTCATCGCCTGGAGCTTGTCAACAGTCAAGGCCTGCTCAGAGGCTATAGCCTTAGAAAGCATTGATTCCGCCTTCAATTCAAGATGCTTCACTCCCTGTTCTGGAGCAGCAAAAGTTCTGTCGTTTGGCATTTTTAATAAATTTATTTTTATTATTTTTTTAGTTTTTATCACTTGCAAATAACTAAATTCCACTGTGCAGTGTGCTGTACTGAACTTCTTGACCACCGAAACTTGCGGATGTGCGCCTATTTGCATATAAACGGCAAAATAGCAGTGGAAGGGTGCAAAGTACTCGCGAACAAAACGTTTGGCAGCCGCTGTAAAAACGTTCAAAGCGGTAACGAAGACACAAAGAGGAAACCGATATGTTCTTTGCGGCGCGCAAAGACCGTGCCTTCAGCGAGCGAGTACAAAATCGAACTAAATAAGTAGATGCTTGCCGTGGACAAAAGGCAAGTCAGCGACAGACAAAACGAAGTTCAAAAGGGAGTAGCAATTACAGCAAATGACAGAGTTGCCACACAGGGCAAATAAAAAAGGCAAAAACAAACATCGAGAAATTAGTTAACGTTAAGACTTTGAATTTTAGGAATATAATTAGGCTGAGACCAAGTAGAACTACAGGGGTGCACCTATTGGAGGAAGCATCGAAGACAATGAATAACGGGACGTTTTTGTTAAACACAACGGTATTAGAAGAAGGAATACAGAATAGCAAAGAAAAGACAGGCAGAATTAGAGGTGGCAAATTTTACGGACACCAAGAAAAATCTTTATATGGAGGCACCATTGGCAGCAGTACCATATGACAAGAATAACTTTGTAGAAATGGAAATGCTGGTGCCATTCGGACAAAGCTTCGACAGTGAATTGAATTTAATGGATAGTGACAACAGGCCAAACTAGCAATCGATTATTTGAACGAAGAAGAGGCGGAGAGCCTTAAGAATCTGTATTCTCAATTTCCGGACATATTTCACTCAAAAGGGAAACAGTTGGCGTTTACCAATGTGGTAACGCATTCAATTCCAACAACAGAGGAAATACCGATATATTACAAACCCTATAGATTTGGCTTTAAACAAAGAGATAAAATAAAGAAACAAATACAGGATTTATTAGATCAGGAGGTTATCAGGCACAGTCACTCACCATGGAGTGCACCAGTTCGGTTGGTACCCAAGAAGATAGATTGGTCAGGAAAGCAGAAATGGCGATTAGTAGTGGATTTTAAGAAGCTTACCGAGAAGTCGGTGAAGGATATATATTCTATGCCGATGATCAGTAAGCTAGGCAAAGCCGGATCTGGCTAGTGCCGGATCTGGCTAGTCGTTACCACCAGGTAGAGATGGAAAATAAGGACTTTCCGAAGACTACGTTTACGACAGAAAATGGGCATTTTGAGTATATGAGGATGCCGTTTGGACTAACTAATGCTCCGGCTACCTCAAAGGGTAATGAACAATATTCTAGGAGAGATAGTCAGAAAAATTAGTTTGGGATACATGGATGACATAATAGTTTATTCGCCATCATTACAGAGCCATATGCAGGATTTGAAAACAGTATTAAGTAGACTGAGCGAAGCAATATTTAAATTACAAATAGACAAGTCAGAGTTCCTCAAGAAGGAGATGGAATACCTGGGTCAGGAAGGGGTAAAACCAAATCCAGGAAAAATTGAGGCCATTAAACGTTTCCCATTACCACAGACAGCTTGGGGTTGATTGGGTATTACAACAAATTTATAAAAGATTTTGCGAGAATGACAATACCTTTGAAAAAGAGACTAAAAGGGAAACAACAAATTGTGGTCGACGATGAATATAGACGGAAATTTGAGCACTGCAAAACTTTGCTGTGCAATGACCCACTCCTAAGATACCCAGATTTCTCGAAGCCATTTATATTAACGACTGATGCGCGCAATTTTGCCGTGTGTGCAGTGTTGTCCCAAGGGACAATGGGGAGTGACAGGCCAATAGCATTTGGTAGCAGAACCCTAAATGATGCAGAGGTCAACTATTCCACAGTGGAAAAGGAAATGTTGGCTATAGTCTTGGGTATAAAACACTTCAGGCCGTACTTATTCGGCCATAAGTTCACAATAAACTCAGATCACCGTCCACTAACCTTGTTAATGGGCTTTAAGAAGCCCAATTCCAAGTTAGTGAGGTGGAAACTGCAACTATTGGAATATGATTGTGAGGTGGTTTATAAGAAGGGTTCGCAAAATGTAGTAGCAGATGCACTCAGTAGAATAGAGTTAAAAATTAACAATAGCGAGCTAGAGTCAAATCAGGCCACCTGTGCAGATGTAGACCGCAAGGAGGTAGGTACCGAGGAATGAATGATATTTGAAATCGGACCGAAATCTAACAGGACCGTATTATCACCCTTCAGGAATACAACCGGAAGGGTGATAACTGAACCAATGTTTGAAGGAGAACAGGTTCCGAAAATTGTGAAAGAACTATTAAAGCCACATAAAATGTGTGTCTATACAAAGTAGTGAGGTGCCTGTCGCTCATGCAGGAAATAACCGACATTGACGAATAAGAATAAAACCAGAAGGGTGATAACTGAACCAAGGTTTGAAGGAGAACAGGTCGCGAAAAGTATGAAAGAACTATTAAAGCCACATAGAATGTGTGCAATTTATGCTCCGGACGAAATCTTTAAAGAAATAGAAAAATCTTTTGAAGAATATTTTAGAAAGAGCGGTCTATACGAAGTAGTGAGGTGCCTGACGTTCATGCAGGAAATAACCGACATTGCCGAACAAAGAAATTAAATAGAAAGATATCATGATTCACAAAACCACAGGTGGATAGACGAAACTTTTTGGGAAATGACACGTGTAATCTATTTTCCGTATATGAAAAATAAAATTGCTCAAGTCATAAATAAGTGTGAGTCCTGTCACACATTGAAGTATGACAGGCACCCGCCTAAAGTGGTATATCAAAAAACGGAAACCCCCTTGAAACCATTAGCCATCATACAAACTGACTTATATACAATCAATTAAAATGCTTGCAAGAAGTGTTTGGACCATTTAAACAAGTGTATTCTTTTATCTTATTAATTATTTTCTTAATTTTGTATTCCTTTTTCACAATTACGTTCTCTTTTTTCGTTTTTGATAAGGCAGTACTTATTAATAAAGCATGCTTTTGTGAAGTTAAGGCTAGCTACTTTTTAAGAATGAATTGTCCAAATGGATATTACTTATTAAAAATACTCTCAGTCATAACGCAAGCATTTTTATATTTTTTAAAGAATTTTTAAAAATTAAATTAATTTTTATAATTTTCTAGCTTTTAAATATCTGATTTAGCTATTTTTTGACCCGGCTGCCATCACCACTAATTTTTGTTTACATGTCGCCGCCTACGATAAATCTTAAATTTGGACTCTGTCAACCGAAAAAAGTTGAAAAATCCGAACTTTAAAAATTCACCATAAATCCAATTTTCCATGAATTTTGGCCATACCCGGCTTGATTTATTCGGTAGGATGTAATCTTTAAGTTGGTACCCAATTTTAACGGATTTTTTTTCGAGTTTTTACGATATATACAGCCGACTTACAGTCGACCAAAAAGCACAATCATATTGATATGTATGGCAAAGTTAAGCTCTGATCTATTGAATTTAAAATAAAACAAAAACTGGCCCCATCGGGTGGATATCTGCCGAGATATAAGAAGAAATTAGAAAAAAGTCCAAAATTTAACATTTTGAACTTTAAAAAATCTTTAAAAAAAACTGTGCCATCGAAAAAAAAATTAGTGGTATTTTCGTGATCTAGGGGTCTAACACTAATAGAATTTGCCATCAATTGCTGGGGAGCATTTTGGCTGTAAACTAGTGTAATTCTTAATAATCGGTTGGATCTGCCCCTGTACCTCAATTTGATCGTCAAGTAGACGATTGTGTAAGTCGACTCTGTTTTGACTTATTTCCTCTATAAATGAGGTCGACATAATATGCTTAAGTTTGGTAAGTCACTGATCTGATAGCTTGGACTGTGTCTTGTCTGTGCGGAAATTAACAGGAGAATAGTGCTGATTCTTACCTGTTAAGATCGGATTTGTAAATTCTTAACGGAAGGCGGTTGATAGAATGTGATCCTTTGTTGGTAAAGGATCACGTCGGGGTCACCAATGTTTATGCCTACGCGAATGTAAACACACAGACTGGTCTGCCGAGGAACAGTGATAGTTCGCTCTGCTGGAACGGAAACGCTTTGGAATTATGAGGATTCTTCCCGGAGGTCAGGAAGTAGGATCGTGGACTTTGATGACGGGCTGATAACCGTGTTTGGCAAGGGTTTAGATGACGGGCTGGGAACCGTGTTTGGCAGGTGTTAAAAGACGGGCTGAGAACCGCGTTTTGGCAAGTGATGATGGCAGGACGAACTTGGTTTGAGTCACTAGAGTGAGTGGTAAGGTAAATTTATACACTTGATGCGTTGAGTTTGTTACTGACTTTATTGATCTTTTGGTAAGAGCTGAAATACTTTTACAACCCGGACATGGGCATGTATAAAAAAATTGGTATCGAATGTATTGGTATTCTGATGACTTAATTATTTTCTCACCCACTGATTTTACCGTGCTTTGATCTCTGCTGTTCGTGAGTTGCCGGGTTCGTCGGCCGGTTGGTTTTCGGGCTCGTCGACCGGTGAGTTGCCGAGTTCTGCTGTGTCTGCAATTACTGCTTTCTGCCGATTCTTCTACTGGGCTACTGGGCGCCTGGTCGCTGAATGAGTTGCATTGATTGTGCTGACCAACACGACTTCCAACCCAGTTGCGTTGAGTAGTCTTCGTTCCTAACCCATGTTGAGAAACCTTGGTTACCAACAAAGACTTAATCAAATCTCTTCAGACTGTGTTGCACAGGTGCAATCCATACTTTAAAGACTTTAACACTGCCTTTAATTGAGTTCTAAAATATGGCAAAAACTAAACGCGGTGTCGGTCGTGTTTTACGTTTAATAAATATTTTTTTTGTATAACCTAATATTGATAAAAAAAAAACAAGATAGCTTCAACTTACACCAGTTGACAAAACAAAATAAACTACTTCCTCATAACCAACCAAAATAATATTTTTGTAATTTTCATATAAATATCATTAAATCTTTAAATTATTTGCATCTACATATGGGCAATCGTACGCTTTGCAGGTGAATAAAACATCTTCCAGGACTTCTATTCTTTTGACACTAGGCTCAAATTAAAGCTTGTGATTAGCACTATAATATGTGCAAGGGCTGATGTTGGACCAATATTTGTTTTTCAGATATATAAAAACACAAGCCTTTCGCATGCGACAAAACTATAAGTGACTTTTTTAACTACCAGCTCAACTTTCGATTTTACCGAAACGTCAAGGAATATTTTAACGCGTTTGTAGTTATTGAGTGACTGTCAAACGCTACAAAATACATGAAACAAATAGAGACGGGACACATAAAGAGACGGGACACATAATGGCTACAACTAAGACTAAAACAAATGAGTTAAATGATTAAGATTGATATAAATTTTATATAGAACGCGAAAGGGCTCATGCAGACTAAAATTTGATGTACATCGAGGCACATTAAGAGGATAATAATTTCTTGTTAGTCTAACGGAAACATTAAAAGTTAAACGGCTTACCAGTTCTACAGAGTCAATATCACCTCTTATAAGATTTTGCATAAAAAATAGTACCATGCATTATTATACGATTTACAAGTGTAGCTAAATTAAGTAGTAGTAATCTACTCTGGTAGGAAGAAAGTCTAACGTTTTGATCCCAGTTCAAACCACGGAGGGCAAAAAGACGACATTTTTTTGCACCGACTTAATACGGTCAATATTCACTTGATATTGCGGGCTCCAAACCGAAGAACAATATTTAAAATTTGGACGCACAAGTGAGGTGAATAATAATTTGGTTATTTAAGGGTCATCAATTTCTCTTGACCAACACTTTTTAAACCCAAGAGCACTCATAGTTTTATTTCCAGTTAATGTTATGTGGCAGTCAAATTTAAGTTTCGTGTCCAGAAGAACACCTAAATCGTTAACTGAATATACGGTCCAAGGGCGCATTTTGAAGAGAATAACTAATAAACGTAGGAGTACTCCTATAGTTTAACGAACTAAAAAAGCAAAGACAATGGCCGAGCCGTTAGCCTTTCCATCCATTTTACAGTAACACCCATGTTCCATTCCTACATGAGGAAAGAATATTTTTATAACCTTGCAGAGGGTATTATGATTTCATTCAGAAGTTTGCAACGCAGTGAAGGAGACGTTTCCGACCCCATAAAGTATATATATTCTTGATCAGCATCACTAGACGAGTCGATCTAGCCATGTCCGTCTGTCCGTCTGTCCGTCCGTCTGTCCGTCTGTCCGTCTGTCTGTCTGTCCGTCTGTCCGTCTGTCCGTCTGTCCGTCTGTCTGTTTCTACGCAAACTAGTCTCTCAGTTTTTAAGCTATCGGGATGAAACTTTCCCAAAAGTCTTCTTACTATTGCAGGTAGTATATAAGTCGGAACCGACCGGATCGGACAACTATATCCCATAGCTCCCATAGGAAGGATCGGAAAAAAAACGTTAAAAAAATTATAGCTTCGGTGTTTTTTGAATTTCGAATTAAATATTTAAAAAATCGGATCACTATATCATATAGCTGCTGGTCGAAAAATTAAATGGAAATGAATAGGAAAAAATTATATCTTTGTTGATTTTTATTACATTCTCTTCTACTATGGGATATGACTATTTTTAAATATTTCCGAATTTCGATTTTAATTTTAAAAATATCGAACTACTATATCATTTAGCTGCCATAGAAACGATCGAAAAATTAATGTGAAGGTGGCCATGCCTATGGCAAAGTAATCCGTGTTGTAATCCATCGTTTCCCTATTACTGAGGAGAATTAATGCATTCGTGATCCATTTTGTAATGGCAATTTCGATTCGAGTGTTCCGGTCAACCAAAAACACGAGACCGACAGCACAAACAAAACGAAAAAAGGGTTGTTGGTTGAGCTAGTCAGTCTCAATTTTTAAGGTCTTTTAAGTGAGCAGCCCGATTAGGAAAATTCGGTTAACCGTATTTTACGAGCTCCGTTTTAAAGGCATTTTTCCACTTTGCGGTTTTTTCGGTATTTTTCGGTATTTTCGATTGGCAACGCGATAGGCGGACGTGAGGTGTTTCCATTGGCAAACGCGTCGGAAAATAGCTGTTCTGCTATTGTCATTTGCGAGCTGAAGTAAACAATGAATTTAAATAATTTGTTATTGATAAATACAATCTCAGAACAGCATTTGAACAGCGTAAATATATGTGGAAACATTGCTGCAATGATGAAAGCAGTTACCACATCTCACGTTATGCTGCTTGAGCATCTGTTGCCAGCAGTTGGTGGAGCTCCAAATAAAGATCGGGTAGCGGCAAACAAATGCGTCGGAAACCCGGGAGTGCTGAAAGCAAAAGGATCTGCTGCAGAAGGCGTTCCTATATATGATCTGGCATTTAAATAATTCTCTGACACGACCCGCGACAGCAGTAGCTGCAGCTTCTGCGTCGGCACGTCAGTGATAGTAATAGGACATTGTGCGTCAATGTGTGTCACTTGAATATGGAATGGCCCTCTATGGTCGAAGCAGATTTTGTATCTGCGGTCAAATGGGACCAGGAGGTCGCCTTGAAGGACGAATGGCGGGCGCACGTGACCAAGAAGCAAACCTCATGATCATGGAGCCGGGGAAGAAGGCCCATGTGCCTGCGCTGCAACGACCAACGGGCCATTCCATTGGATAAACGTACTGCTACAATCCTTTGTGCGCTTATATCATCCTCGAAATACTGAACTATTGCCAGATCATTTGGCATATCAAAAACCAAAATTACACGAAATAAAGTTCAGTAAAAATGTGGCACCTCGATGAAACAAACTTGCGCTGCGTAGGAAGCCCAAGAATATGTGTGTGAAATCTCAACCTTCTAGCTTTTATAGGTTCCGAAATCTCAGCGTTCATACAGACAGACGGACGGACGGACAGACGGACAGACGGACAGACGGACATGGCTAGATCGACTAGGCTAGTGATCCTGATCAAGAATATATATACTTTATGGGGTCGGAAACGCTTCCTTCTCCCTGTTACATACTTTTCCACGAATACAAAATACACTTTTACTCTACGAGTAACGGGTATAACAAGAGAGAACGCTATAGTCGGGTTTGTGTCCGGACTATCTAATACCCGTCACTCAGCTAAAGGGAGTGCGAGGGAGATGGATATATAACATTTTTTTGATTGCGCATAACTTTTTAATGAATGGTCCGATTTGAAAAATGTCGATAGGTATAAATGTACACAACAAAATTGCATTTATACTTCTCGGAAATCTTTAAAGGTGTGGGCGCCAGACACATTTTAAAATCGTTAGTGGCCGATTGTGGGCATTAGAGGGGGCGTGGCACCTTTTTGAAATAAACTCGCGCTGCGTACGAAGAATATGTGTGGGAAATCTCAACTTTCTTGCTTGTGTAGTTTCCGAGATCTCATCGTTCATATGGACAGACAGACGGACATGGCTCTATCGACTCGGCTAGTGACGCTGATCAAGAATATATATACTTCATAGGGTCGGAAACGCTTCCTTCTAGCTGTTACATACTTTTGCACGAATACAATATACCCTTTTACTCTACGAGTAACGGGTATAATTAAATTTTTAAGATTAAACGAAAGATACCCTATTGATAGGTAAATTTATGTTCATTTTTATATGTGTAAAAACAAATGCAAATATATGCCAATCCAATATAAATGTAAATTTTTATTCAAAAACATCGAGAAATATCGATGTTTTTTGACATAAACATCAAAAACATCTTTGTTCCAAAAAATTGATATTTCTCCACCTCTATTGGTTATCGTTGACCTACTTTTTTATATCCGTGTTGACAAGAGGAATTAAGGGACCTACAACTGTGTTGCAAATAGCTTCGGAATAGCTGATAGCTTTGAAATACCTCTGTAATTACATGCGTACAATTTGCTCCCCCTTTTTATGAAGCGGAATAACAAACGATTCCTTCCATCTATGCGGGAAATCTGACGTTTCTAAAGACAAAGTAAAAAGGATGTGCAATGGACTATAAAAGTCTTAGCGCAATACTTGAGCACACATCCAGGGACTCCGTCAGGACCCGGAGAGTAGACTGTTTTGACCCTTTGCAAATCTAAAAGAAGTGAGCTTTTACTTATAACAGGACAAAAAATAAAGTTTGATTTAGGCATGTCATATGGGTTAGACTGATCTGACGGATTTTATGTTAAAAAGGTGGTTTGAAAAAACTGTGCAAAAAGATCGGCTATGGTCTGATCAGTGTTTGCGGACGAATTTTCAAATTTATGTGTTGATCGGTAACTTGAAAATTTACGCTTTGTGTTAACAAAATTATAAAACTGTTTTGAATCCAGTGTAAACTGTGTCTTGCAACGAGCTAAGCACGGTAAAATCAGACCGAACATTTAAGTATCGGAAAATGGCAGCTTGTGATCCGGATGCTGTAAACTTTTTGTAGAGTCTAGACCCTACATTTTTAAGTCGTGCCAACTCCTATTAAACCCCGGAGGTTGGTTTGAAATTTTAGGATAACACTAGTTTACAGCAAAAAAAGATAAACCCTGAGACCAATTTTGTTCGTTTAGTTTTGAGTCGCTGATCACGCGTTCTGAAGATATTCGCAAAAATCCAGATTTTCGGCACTTTTTTTATAAAACCAAACAGATCTCGAAAACCATTATACCAAAATCCATTCGAGATCTGTTAGGTTTTATAAAAGAAGTGCCGAAAATCTAGATTTTTACGAATATCTTCAGAACGCGTGATCAGCGACTCAAAACTAAACGAACAAAATTGGGGGATTTTTGGAAGGTATCCACAGTAGACAACTCTTATATGGGAAACCAATATTTATGCGAAGCAATTTTTTGCTTTATGTATTTGACTAATTTAAGAAAAGGCATCAAGAAAAGCAATTCGATGTTACTGTATTTTACCATTGATATTTTGTTTCAGTATTTTTGTTTTCATTAATTTTTCACCTTGATTAGAATAATATTAATAATAAGGAAGGCAGGTGGAAGGGGATGCCGTGAATCAAATTGTTTAAACATTTCCATTTGCTTAAACAATATGAGGCACTTGTAAGGAAGGGTAAGAGAATCAATTGATTTGAATATTTAGTTTTTTTTTAATTTGATGGACGTTGATGCACTACGAGCAGTACAAACAAGTGGCCCAACGATACCAAGCACGTGATTGTTACGCGCGGGACCCTTTATCAATTAGGGCAAAAATGCGAGTTCGCGAGGAAAATACATGAAACAGATACTACAACTAAGATTGAAGCAAATGAGATAAAATTTTAGTTTTTAATACGGGGATAGATGTTGAAGTGCAAATTAAATGATAAAGATTGTTATAATTTTTACATAGAACAAGAAAGGGCTCATGCAGAGTAAAATTTGATGTACATCGAGGCAAATTAAGAGGGTAATAATTTCGTGTTAGTCTAGCGGGAACATTAAAAGTTAAACGGTTTACCAGTTCTACAGAATCAATATCTCCTCTTATAAGATTATGCATAAAAATAGTACCAAGCATTATTCTACGGTTTTCAAGTGTAGGTAAATTAAGCAATAGTAATCTACTCTGGTAGGAAGGAAGCCTTACGTTTTGATCCCAGTTCAAACTACGAAGGGCAAAAAGAAGAAATTTTTTTTGCACCGACTCAATACGGTCGATGTGCACTTGATATTGTGGACTCCAAACTGAAGAACAATATTCCAAAATAGGACGAACAAGGGAGGTAAATAATAATCTGGTTGTATAAGGGTCATCAAATTCTTTTGACCAACGCTTTATAAACCCAAAAACACTCATAGCTTTATTGACAGTGGCCATTATGTGGCAATCAAATTTAAGTTTTGGGTCGAGAAGAACACCTAAATCGTTAATTGAATATATACGGTCGAGTGGTGTATTTTGAAGAGAATAACTAATAAACGTAGGAGTACCCCTATAAAAAGCCATAACGTTGCATTTAAGGCAGTTCAGATTTAAAAGGTTGTACTCACACCATCCCTGAAAACAATCAATATCTGACTGTAAGTTGAAACCTGACCCTACATCTTTATATGATAAACAAAGCTTAACATCGTCAGCGTACATTAGTACACGAGAATGTGCTACGATAGAGGGTAGATCGTTAATAAACAAAGTAAACAGCAAAGGGCCTAAATGACTACCTTGAGGAACTCCAGATGTCACGTTGATCATTTTAGAAACAGCGCTCTTAAATATAACCCTCTGAGTCCTACCATTCAAGTAACTTGAAATCCAAGTTAATAGATTACATGGAAACCCAAGCTGATCTAATTTGAATAAAAGGAGAGAGTGGTTAACAGAGTCAAAGGCCATACTAAAATCTGTATATATAACGTCTGTCTGCATGTTATTCTTATATCCATTTATTACAATGGATGACAATTCAAGAAGGTTGGTGGTGGTTGATCTTCGCTTAACAAAACCATGCTGACACGGTGATATTAGCGAGGAACATAAATGCTGCAAATGAGAAGTAATAATACGTTCAAATGCTTTAGGAATTGCCGACAATTTAGAAATGCCTCTATAATTCTGGGCATCCGCCTTCGCACCCTTTTTGTGGAGTGGAATAATGAAAGAGTACTTCCAGATAGTTGGAAAAACTGATGATGAAATAGACAAATGAAAAAGTTTAAGAATCGGTTTACAAATGGTTGAAGCACAAAACTTAAGCACACTCCCAGGGAGTCCATCAGGACCGGGAGAATACGTTGGCGTTGTTGTTGCTAAATCCTTTAAAAGAGAACTTTCGGTAATTACAGGGGTAAAAATACAATTAGCCCTATTTAAGGGGTTAGGGTAGGTAGGGTTTGACCAAGCAGCCGAACTATAAGTAGTTTGGAAAAACTCTGCAAATAAATCCGCAATTTCAAAATCCGACGATGCCTCTTTTGAGTTTAAACGTACCGATGAAGGCAATGCCGAAGACTTACGCTTGGCATTAACGAAGTTATAAAACTGCTTCGGATCATTTGAAAATTCGAATTTACATCGATTTAAATACATGGAATAGCAATGACTGTTGAGAACATTAAAATCTGAACGAGCCCCCACGTATTTCGAAAAATCAGATGGCTTACCCGATTTTTTATACTTTTTATAAGTGTTTGATTTAAGATTTTTAAGTCTTTGAAGCGCATTGTTAAACCAAGGAGGCCTGTTTAGCTTAGGAGGAAGCCTGTCAGGAACGCATTCGTCAAAAAAAGTGTTTAAAACGCTATTGTTAATACGTTATCCTTAGCGTGAGTGGCGTTACTTCGCCTGGTCACAGG
>JBAMCF010000373.1:0-70063 GCA_037075285.1 Drosophila lutescens
CGGGGAGAATACACAGGTCGACACCTACGCACTGCTGGATGAAGGATCGTCTGTCACGCTCATCGACAACGAACTCATCCGCAGCCTGAACCTGAAAGGCGAGAGTCACCAGCTGAACGTGCAGTGGTTTGGTGGGAAATCTGTCAAAGAGCACGCGGAAGTGGTCAGCCTGCAGATCAGTGCAGCGGGCAAGCCAAAGCGCCATGGGCTGAACAAGGTGTACGGAGTGGCCAATTTGAACCTTCCGATTCAGATCCTGAGTCGGGAGGATGTAAAAGCAGTGAAGGCAAATGCCCGTCTACCTGTGAAGCCGTACAACAATGCGACGCCAAGGATCCTAATTGGACTGGATCATGCGCATCTTGGAATACCCCTCAGAACAAGAAGCTATGGATCTGGAGGACCATTTGCAGCGGCCACCGCACTTGGATGGGTGGTGTATGGACCGGTAAACGGAAAGGCAAGCTCACCGCTCCAGAGTTCGTGCCTCCTAGCCGTGTCCCAGGATAATCTTCTGGAGAAGATGGTCAGCGACTACTTCGACTAATTTCGGAGTAAGGCCGGCACAGCCAGTCGCAGCTGGCGGAGTGGAGCTGGCGCCGTCAGTCGCAGATGGCGGCGACGCACGGGCCCTGAGTATCCTGGAGGAGACGAACAAGCGAGTAGGCCGACGAGACGAGACCGGGCTGCTATGGAGAGACGACGAGGTGAGACTGCCGGAGAGCTACAATATGGCGCTCAAGAGACTCGTCAACATCGAGATAAAAATGAGGCGCGATGTGGTCTTCGCACGGTCATATAAGGGCATAATGGACGATTACGTCAAGAAGGGGTATGCACGACGACTGGAGCCCCAGGAAGTCCAGAGGTTCCAGGAAGGCAAGTTTTGGTACCTGCCGCACTTCGGGGTGGAAAACCCGAACAAACCTGGGAAAATCCGGCTGGTCTTCGACGCGGCTGCCAAGGTGAACGGCGTTTCCCTTAATTCAGCGCTAATGAAAGGCCCACAGCGCTACAAGCCCCTCCCGGCAGGGCTCTTCCATTTTCGGGAAGGAGCAGCTGGGGTTTGTGCAGACATCAAGGAGATGTTCCATCAGGTCCTTATGCAGCCACAGGACAGATGTGCCCAAAGGTTTCTGTGGAGAAACGGAGATGACCAACGGGAGCCGGACGTATATGAGACTAGCAGGGTGCCCGCAGCTTCGCTTGCGATGGATAATCCGAACATCCTAATTTTCTTTTGTAATAGGTTTGCAGTAGAACTATGTAATTTTGCATTTTAAATATATTTGTAGTTTCGGATGAAACTTTAATTAACTCTCATTTCCACACCACCCGGAGATAGAGGATACGGCGCGTTTTTTTTAACGTGGTTTCCCCTAAATAGGCCTAGTCCACAATATAAGTTCAAATATTTTTAAAAAGTTTTTTTAAAACCTCTCTGTAAACAACATTTTTTGTTCGGCCATCAGGAGATAGGATGATTAAGCTCTTTGCTGAGCTAACTCTTGAACAGGCCACATAAAATTGTCCATGGGAAAAAAATCGTCCCTTAGATATAATCCAGCTACTTTCAAAGTCTGCCCTTGTGACTTATTTATTGTAATAGCAAAACAGACCTTTACACGAAAGTGTAGACGTTTAAACTCAAATGGTAAGTTGGATGACCTTAAGGGATTTCTTGGTATGAATACTGTCTCTCCTTTGGCACAGCCTGTAAAAATAACGGCTTCAATAACAAATTTGTGAAGAGCTTTCACTTGCAATCTCGTTCCATTGCATAACTTTGGGGGACTTGAGTTTCTTAGCAACATTATTGGTGTACCAATTTTAAGCGTAAGAACGTGCAAAGATAATCCTGCTGGATTCTCCATATTAAGGATAATGCACAGCATCTTCTACCTCAGTAACAGTGTCAACTGATTTGTATGTAACTTCCTCACCGTTAAATGATTTTGAAAGATGATTATTTATTGAAGCAGCTGTGTCATTTCTTGAAGCTAATATTGCTCTTTCTGATAGACAGTCCAATGACTTGTGAACGATATTTGAAATATCTGGAAAAATATTTGATGTAAGTTCTTCCAAAGTGTTAACAACTGTACCTAAGCTTGATGAAATTATTATTTTTCCATCTCCTATTTTAAGTAAAGTTTGGGCAAAAACACCGGCCGTTCTATCACCTAGTAAGTGCACACGCATATTTTTCGTAAGAACCAATTTTTGAATTTTAGACCACAAAATGGAAGATTTTATGCAAGATTTTATTTCATCGGTCCTTGTTCCACGGGGTACAACTGGGAGCGTTTGTCGAAAATCTCCAGCCAATAGAACAGTTATACCTCCCATTAATAGGTCATTGCCTCTTATATCGTTTAAAATTTTATCGAGAGCTTCAAATCCCCCTTTATGAGCCATAGTACATTCATCCCAAACAATGAGTTTACAATTTTTAAGAACGAAAACAATGTTGGACTGTTTGGAAATGTAACAATAGGGTTTTTCCATATTTATTAAATCAAATGGAACCTTAAATGCAGAATGGGCTGTCCGTCCTCCGTTTATTAAATAAAAATGTTTAATTTTTAAACATTTATAATGTCCTAAACTATTCTTTGGCGAAAACACAGATTCGATTGGTTAAACGGTTTAGCGTTCATAATTTTTGAAAAGAAAATTGACCTTTTTTCCAATTGGAAGCGATTGGGCCCACTTGGGAGCCCCAATAAATCTTAGCAAATCAGTTTAAAGTTATTAGAATGTAATAAAAATGCATGTTAATATTGTTAATCAATGGATTTGGCTGTGCGTTGATTCCCAGTTTTCTTACTGATAGCTTTATATATAGAGATGAACTGGGTGGCAGAATATAAAGAACATACATACATACATAACAAATAAATAATTTAGGTAAATATTAAGTTTTATAAATAAATGAATGAATTCCCTTGGTTGATCGAATACGTGTGTGTATTTCTGTGTGGGCTTTGCATATGTATATTTCATTCTTTTGAGTGTATTTGTTTTTGAACATATTCAAGAAATTACTATTTGGTATTGGGTTTGCGAAAATATTTTGTGTAATGGTATTTCGAAGAAAAAAATTACAGTCATAAAGCAGAGTCAGGGTGTGGAAAAGAGATGGAGATATATATATGCAAGCGTATGCTGGATATGACGGCTACTTTTTAATCGGGTATTAAAAATAGTAAAAAGTGAAAAATTGAAGCCGTCATATTTTTTAAACATTTATTATGCTTTTAACTATTTTTTAGCGAAAACACGGTATCGATTGGTTTAGCGTACAGGATTTCATTTTCTAATTGAATGAGTTTTGGGGCACTTTGGTGGGGGGTGGGTCACCAATAACTATAAACTAAAGTCTACAGAAATTAAAACCGTATTAAAGCTCAATTTATATTTTTAAGGAAGCGCAGGGAGAGGGAGGGAGACGGAATCATTTGTTGACAATTTGTATGAAAATGCAGAGAGAGATAGCCATATGCAGGCAGAAAACGTATGATGCTTATGGAGACACTTAAATTCGATAATAGATCGACTTTTTGCTTAGTTTCTTTGTTTAAAAGATAGCTAGAGCTTTGGTGAAACCATCAAATGAATCGTTAAAGCTTAAGAAAAAACTTTACCGAAGGAATATTTGATACTCAGTTTAGAAGTGCCATTTTTCGACGTTTGAAGATATTTTTGGCTAAATTGTAATTTTAGAACGGGTGTTAAAAATAGTAAAAAGCCTTAAATCTAAGCGGTCAAATTTTTTAAACATTTATAATGTCTTAAACTATTTTTGGGCGAAAACACGGATTCGATTGGTTAAGCGGTTTAGCGTCCAGAATTTTTGAAAGGAAAATTTACATTTTTTCCAATCAGTTCCAAATCAGTTTAAAGTTATTAGAATGTAATAAAAATGCATATTAATATTGTTAACCAGTGGTTTTGGCTGTGCGTTGATTCCCAGTTTTCTTAGTGATAGCTTTATATATAGAGATGAATGAATTCCCTTGGTTGATCGAATACGTGTGTGTATTTCTGTGTGGGCTTTGCATATGTATATTTCATTCTTTTGAGTGTATTTGTTTTTGAACATATTCAAGAAATTACTATTTGGTATTGGGTTTGCGAAAATATTTTGTGTAATGGTATTTCGAAGAAAAAAACAAGAGAGAACGCTATAGTCGGGTTGGTGTCCCGACTATCTATTGGGGCTAAAGGGAGTGCGAGGGAGATAGATATATAAACAATTTTGATTGCGTATAACTTTTTAATGAATGGTCCGATTTGAAAAATGTCTTCTACATTTCGATAGGTATTAATAAACACTATAAAATTGCGTTTATATATTTTTAAAATTTAAAAGATGTGGCCTCCAGACACATTTGAAAATCGTTTATGGCGATTGTGGGCGTTAGGGGGCGTGGCACCCCGATGAAAACAAACTTGCGCTGCGTAGGAAGCCCAAGAATGTGTGTGAAATCTCAAAACCTTCTAGCTTTTATAGTTTCCGAAATCTCAGCGTTCAACAGACAGACAGACGGACGGACGGACAGGACGGACAGACGGACAGACGGACATGGCTAGATCGACTCGGCTAGTGAATCCTGATCGAAGAATATATATACTTTATGGGGTCGGAAACGCTTCCTTCTCCCTGTTACATACTTTTGCACGAATACAATATACCCTTTTACTCTACGAGGTATAACGAAAATATCAACTCATGGGTTGAAAACTGCGGGAATGGTTGATGTTTTAATCTAGCAATTTCTTCATTTTCTGTAAGTCCTAGGAGTCCTTAGGAGCCGAATTTTCAAAACCTTTCTTAGTGCAACACCTCCTCTAACACACGATTCAGAGCCAATTTTTTCCAGAATTCCGGGTCTTATGGTTTGGGCAGGGGGAAACATGACCTAATTTTCTTTTGTAAAGGTTTGCATTTTAAATATATTTGTAGTTTCGGATGAAACTTTAATTAACTCTCATTTCCACACCACCCGGAGATAGAGGATACGGCGCGTTTTTTTTAACGTGGTTTCCCCTAAATAGGCCTAGTCCACAATATAAGTTCAAATATTTTTAAAAAGTTTTTTTAAAACCTCTCTGTAAACAACATTTTTTGTTCGGCCATCAGGAGATAGGATGATTAAGCTCTTTGCTGAGCTAACTCATGAACAGGCCACATAAAATTGTCCATGGGAAAAAAATCGTCCCTTAGATCTAATCCAGCTACTTTCAAAGTCTGCCCTTGTGACTTATTTATTGTAATAGCAAAACAGACCTTTACACGAAAGTGTAGACGTTTAAACTCATGGTAAGTTGGATGACCTTAAGGGATTTCTTGGTATGAATACTGTCTCTCCTTTGGCACAGCCTGTAAAAATAACGGCTTCAATAACAAATTTGTGAAGAGCTTTCACTTGCAATCTCGTTCCATTGCATAACTTTGGGGGACTTGAGTTTCTTAGCAACATTATTGGTGTACCAATTTTAAGCGTAAGAACGTGCAAAGACAATCCTGCTGGATAAAATATTAGGATAATGCACAGCATCTTCTACCTCAGTAACAGTGTCAACTGATTTGTATGTAACTTCCTCACCGTTAAATGATTTTGAAAGATGATTATTTATTGAAGCAGCTCTATCATTTCTTGAAGCTAATATTGCTCTTTCTGATAGACAGTCCAATGACTTGTGAACGATATTTGAAATATCTGGAAAAATTTTTGATGTAAGATCTTCCAAAGTGTTAGCAACTGTACCTAAGCTTAATCAAATTATTATTTTTCCATCTCCTATTTTAAGTAAAGTTTGGGTAAAAACACCGGCCGTTCTATCACCTAGTAAGTGCACACGCATATTTTTCGTTAGAACCAATTTTTGAATTTTAGACCACAAAATGGAAGATTTTATGCAAGATTTTATTTCATCGGTCCTTGTTCCACGGGGTACAACTGGGAGCGTTTGTCGAAAATCTCCAGCCAATAGAACAGTTATACCTCCCATTAATAAGTCATTGCCTCTTATATACTTTATAATTTGATCGAGAGCTTCAAATCCCCCTTTATGAGCCATAGTACATTCATCCCAAACAATGAGTTTACAATTTTTAAGAACGAAAGCAATGTTGGACTGTTTGGAAATGTAACAATAGGGTTTTTCCATATTTATTAAATCAAATGGAAGCTTAAATGCAGAATGGGCTGTCCGTCCTCCGTTTAATGAATAAAAATGTTTAATTTTTAAACATTTATAATGTCCTAAACTATTCTTTGGCGAAAACACGGATTCGATTGAAAATTGACCTTTTTTCCAATTGGAAGCGATTGGGCCCTCTTGGGGAGCCCCAATAAATCTTAGCAAATCAGTTTAAAGTTATTAGAATGTAATAAAAATGCATGTTAATATTGTTAATCAATGGATTTGGCTGTGCGTTGATTCCCAGTTTTCTTACTGATAGCTTTATATATAGAGATGAACTGGGTGGCGGAATAGAATGAACATACAAACATACATAACAAATAAATAATTTAGGTAAATATTAAGTTTTATAAATAAATCAATGAATTCCCTTGGTTGATCGAATACGTGTGTGTATTTCTGTGTGGGCTTTTGCATATGTATATTTCATTCTTTTGAGTGTATTTGTTTTTGAACATATTCAAGAAATTACTATTTGCTATTGGGTTTGCGAAAATATTTTGTGTAATGGTATTTCGAAGAAAAAAACAAGAGAGTACGCTATAGTCGGGTTGGTGTCCCAACTATCTAATACCCGTCACTCAGCTAAAGGGAGTGCGAACGCTGTACTCGGGTTGGTGTACCGACTATCTAATAATCGTAACTCAGCTAAAGGGAGTGCGAGGAAGATAGATATATAAACAATTTTGATTGCGTATAACTTTTTAATAAATGGTCCGATTTGAAAATGAAAATTTGCCTCGATGTACATCAAATTTTACTCTGCATGAGCCCTTTCGCGTTCTATGTAAAATTATGACATTCTTTATCATTTAATTTGTACTTCAACATCTATCCCTGTATTAAAAACTAAAATTTTATCTCATTTGCTTCAATCTTAGATTTAGCCTTTATAATGTGTCCCGTCTCTATTTGTTTCATGTATCTTCCTCGCGAACTCGCATTTTTGTCCTAATTGATAAAGGGTCCCGCGCGTAACAAGCACGTGCTTGGTATCGTTGGGCCACTTGTTTGTACTGCTCGTAGTGCATCAACGTTCATCATATACATTTCGATAGGTATTAATAAACACTATAAAATTGCGTTTATATATTTTTAAAATCTTAAAAGATGTGGCCACCAGACACATTTGAAAATCGTTTATGGCGATTGTGGGCGTTAGGGGGGGGGCGTGGCACCTCGATGAAACAAACTTGCGCTGCGTAGGAAGACCAAGAATATGTGTGTGAAATCTCAACATTCTAGCTTTTATAGTTTCCGAGATCTCAGCGTTCATACGGACGGACAGACGGACGGAGGGGGTATGCATATGCTGTCCGTTCGCTACAATTATGCCGATGCTAGCACTTTCTGTGTGCGGGCCAAGCCATAGCGATCGGTTCATATTTCGGGACTTGAAATATGTAAACACTGCAACAAAGTGTTACAGTGCGTACACTTTAAGTAATTTCGGTACAGTGGGTATTCAATATATGTGCATACTACACTTCTAAATAATTGCATTTAGGGCTAAAAAAGCCTGTTCACCGCAACAAGTTGGTTGTGAATAGAGGTGAACAAATTACTTCAATGGCTTATGGGATTTGATTGACTCAAATTATGATGGAACCTTAAATTAAATTATTTAGAAGGGAATCTAAGCAGTTTTTTTGTATAGGTTTTACTATAATTGAGCACAGACCTTCGAAGATATTTTAAGTCAAAACATTAAATGTTGCTATTTCTTTCAAACTGCGATTGCACAAATACCACCCGTTAAACGCGAAAACTAAGTATGCAGATATGCTTATATACGTCTATATTAACACAATTTAATGTCCATAGGGCTGCACCAAAAACTCTGTCGGCCTGTGTAATTATTTGTTGAGTTTTTGTATAAAACTAAGGCAGTAATCGATATTGATGAGTAAATAAAATAAAAATCATCAATAACGATTATGTGTGAGTTTTATTTTATAAAACTCAAAATAAAACTCAATGCTGGAGCGGAATTTGGTCGCTTAAGCGAAAACCACTTCTGTGCGCACAGGCTATTATGTAGAGGTGGAGAAACATCGATGGAAACATCGATGATTTTATACATTTTAGAAACATCTATGTTTGTACTTGTACATTTTGTAATATTATGTTAAACATTTACTGTTTTGTTGGTTATGTTGTCTTATGTCGCGGAGAATATGGACGAAGATCGGAATAGTAACCTATTTCAGCATAATCTTCATATTGATTTAAGTTAAATGTACATTCTAAGTATGTGTGCCTGCACGTGCACGCACTAATTGTGAACATGTGCAGACATTTAAATTTTTATTTGGAATCGGCCTTTTTTCAAATATTAATTTTTAAGAAATATATATAAAATATTATATTATGGAGTTACAGGAAAAAATTCATCCTAACCAAAAAAAAAATGAAAATATAAAACAAAATAGTTTTATATGTAATTTAAAAATTTGGAAACATCGATGTTTCATCGAGGTATTCCCTAAACTGCAGAATTGCTGAATTGGTGAAAATTCAACAGAAAATTCCAGCAATTGAGGGAACGACCCAAAATGGTTCTTGTTGAATTTTCAAACAGCTGTTATTTGTTGAGAAGTTTCACGGAACTTAAAACAAGCTAAACTCGATTTTATATTGTCTGTTACTGTCTAAAATTGTTAGCAAGGTAACTACTACTAATAGACTTTGATTTTAAAGTAAATAACGCGAACTTATGATAGTAAAATGTTGCACAGTTGCCATGACTTTTAGTAAAATAAGGTGACAACTCTAGTTTTCAACGATTCAAGAAAATTTTGAACAGCCTCGAGGCTGTTGAATTGCTGAAATTTCTGAAAGTTGACTTTGTATGGATCAGCTGATTAACAGCTGGCCAAAATTCAACAATTCAGCAATTCAACAGCTTAGGGAATCCCCTGACTGTAGTGTGTAATAAAATGTGAATGAGTCGTATAAAGACACTGCCCAGATCTTTTGCAATTAATAGGCTTGTCACACTATGTGAGGTTACCTATTGAGTGAGCCAATATCCCGATGAATCCAAAAAAGGTAACACACATTCTTAACTCCATGTATCTTGTTATGACAGCTGGTGTCTATACATATCCTAAACAGCTGTGTTTGTTAAGTTCACTAGTGATAAACCGTCAACAATAAAGCCTAGTACTCATTAGGCTTAAGCCTAGTACTCAGTACGACGAAAACTGCTAGCTAAGCATAGGAGTAAGCGAGAGGCAAATAGGTAGCTAACGCCTTTAGCTGAGACTTTTTCCCACCACGGTACTCAGTTGAAGCCTAGTACTCAGTACGACGAAAACAGCTAGCTAAGCATAGGAGTAAGCGAGAGGCAAATAGGTAGCTAACGCCTTTAGCTGGGACTTTTTCCCACCTCGGTATTCAGTTGAGCTATGGAAATAGTAAGGAAATACCAAAAAAATACCAGATTTAGCGGATGAATTCCGCTGAACGCCTTTAGCCGCGGCCCAAAGAATAGAAAATTTGATCTTTGGCTGTGTTTGTGCAGAGGCGGTGTGCCAATAACACATTATAAATGGAAGGAAACCCCCGAAAACCAACGGAAAACAGCCTGTAGGATTTGCGGCAATACATATCGCCATGCCAACAGCGAATTTAACTCTTGCGACCCAAGTCGGCTCAACATTAGGAGAGTAAGACCATGCTATATGCATTGCGGATGAACTACGAAAACTTCGGCCACACTAAAAGATTAATTTTTTTTCGATTAGTAAAGCTCTTAGCCGAACTGAGGCTTTAAGAAACAATATATGGAAAAAAACAATTTACACTCTAACGTAGCTTAAAGTTAAAGCTTACCGCAAAGGTTATTTTAAGTTACATAAATAAATTAGATCAATCGGGGATGTCACCGAAATCTCTTTCATCCAAATTCCGTTGTGATTCTTCCATACATCAATGTACAAAACCAACCGACTTTGGTTCCACCTTTCTATGACACCCCCGAAAAAGTTGCAAACGAAAAATGTAAAATATGTTTCATTAGAATGAATTTATTTTTAGTTGTTATCGGCGCAATCACAAATCGCAAATCTAGCTGGTATTTAAAGAATCAATTAAACAGCGGGCACACCAACGACCAAAATTGGATTTGTCATAGCATCTGTTTTTGTAATTGCGCACATGTGTACATACAGGTATGTTAAATAATTTTATTATTGTTTATTTTGTGTTGGTCCTTTAAATTCACTTGAAAACCTTTTCCACGTTCAAAGTATACATATGTACGTATGTATGTACAATGTACATATATATATATATAGTTATTTATATTTTCTTTAATTTATTATTATGGCTGATATAACTCCTTCTAAGGCGAGGATTCCTTTAGTCGTTTAGACAGTTATTGTTAATGGTGTATTATCATTTGTAGACACAACAATGTTATCGCGGTTAAAAATGCTGAGATCTGCGAATCCCCAGCTCGTGCGGGCCCAATTTATAACATCAAGTATCAAGTCTGCATCCAAAATTGATAAGTCTGGAGACAAATTATCTTGCCGAAGACAAGTTGTTATAATGCCACCTGTAATACATAAACGTGAATACAAGTATACAGAAGGAAAAGTTTATCATGGCTTCCGATGCGAACGTGTGGAGCACATTTCTGAGTTTGAGCTTACTTCCTATACGATGCGTCATGAGGGCACTGGTACAGAATTATGGCATATCGACCGAAATGATGCTAACAACGTATTTTCCATAAATTTTCGTACAACACCTTTTGATTCCACTGGGCTTCCACATATATTAGAGCATTTATCGTTATGCGGCTCAAAAAAATATCCCGTAAGGGACCCTTTTTTTAAAATGCTTAACCGCTCGGTAGCAACGTTTATGAATGCAATGACTGGTCCGGATTATACGATGTATCCTTTTTCGACCATGAATGAGATGGATTTTAGGAATTTGCAGCAGATTTACTTGGATGCCGTATTTAGGTAAGATCCTAATAAATTTATAAATACATTAAATTTTAATATTTGCTTGCTTAGGCCAAATCTTGCATATTTGGATTTTCTTCAAGAGGGCTGGAGGCTAGAGAACAAGGATATTAATGATCAAAACTCACCACTTGTGATTAAAGGAGTGGTTTATAACGAAATGAAGGGTGCCTTTTCGGAAAATGCACAGATTTTTGGTCAGAGTCTACTTAATAATGTTTTTCCTGATCATACATATGGTCATGTGTCTGGAGGCAATCCATTGGAGATACCCAAACTAACACATCCTGATTTAATTGACTTCCACAAAAAATACTATCATCCCAGTAACTCTCGTATATACTCTTACGGATTATTTGATACAAACCAAACGCTTGCACTTCTCGATAGAGAGTATTTATCAAAGCAAAGTTGGATTGACAACTCGTACAGTCGGATACCTCGGCAAGAGCGATGGATACAACCCCGCAACGTTCACATTTCCAGTCGACTAGATAATATGGGTGCGACAATTGATAGACAGAACCAAATTGCTATCGCGCTGCTGATGTGTGATGCGACCAATATACAGGAGAGTTTTGATTTACACGTTCTGTCTGAGGTACTAATTCGTGGACCCAACTCTGCATTTTACAAGAACTTAATTGAACCAAACTTTTCGGGTGGCTACAACCAAGGCACGGGATATTCATCGGACACTAAGGACACAGCTTTCGTCGTTGGATTACAAGACCTTAAAGTTGAAGACTTTACAAAATTCATCGAACTTTTTGATAAAACCATTTCCATGGCTATCGTGGATGGCTTTCAGTCAGAGCATCTCGAAAGCGTTTTGCACAATCTTGAGCTGTCACTAAAACACCAGAGCCCCAATTTCGGAATCACTTTGTTGCTTAATTCCACAGCCTTGTGGAATCACGAAGGCGATGTGGTTAGCAACCTTCGCGTATCAGATATGATATCACGGCTGCGGGCAAGTTTAAGTCAGAATAATAACTATTTTCAAGACAAAATGGAGCAATATTTTGCCAATAACAATCATAGACTAACATTGACTATGTCGCCCGATGAGTTATATGAGGAAAACTTCAAAAAGGCTGAAAAAGAGTTGTTAAGGCAAAAAGTAAAAAACCTTGGTAAAGAAAACTTAAACCAAATATATGTGAATGGATTAATATTAGATGCATTTCAAAGGGCTAAACCAAATAATGAAGTATTACCGTGTTTGACGATAAAAGATGTGAACGAGTCACTAAAATGGCCAAAAGTATTTAATCAAAATATCAAAAATGTGCAGACTCAGATTTGCAAAGTTTCGACAAACGACATAACTTATTGTAAGTGCTTGTTCAATATAACGGATCTGACACAAGAAGAAACAATGCTTGTGCCCCTATTTTGCAATCTTATTAGTGCCATGGGCACCACCAAGTATAATTATCGGGAGTTCGATAAACTCGTTCTTTCCAAAACCGGTGGTATAGAATTTTCGGTAAATTTAATTGAAGATGTGAATGATGCCAAAAGTTACAGGCTCAGCGTATTGATGACCACACATGCACTTGAAAAGAATGTTTCGAGCATGTTTCACTTGTGCCAGGAGTTGTTAAACAACTTTATGCTAAGCGATTTGGACCGCCTTAAAATGCTTATTGAAAATTATATTTCTAATATATCAGTAGGAGTGACGAGCTCGGGACATTTGTATGCTATGTTGGGGGCGACTTCATTAGTTAGTGATGCTGGTAAACTTAAGTGCCTTTTATCCGGCGTAAGTCACATAAATTTTATGAAAAATTATGTACAAATAACTAATCCGCTTGAAATGCGTGATAAGTTAACATCGATTGGAAGGAAAGTATTTAACAAGAGTAATATGCGTGGGGCAATTAACAGCACACAATCTTACATGCCATTGGCAATTAAACATTACAACGATTTTTTGGAGACATTGCCAGATTTAGAAAAAACCAAGACTTGTAGTAGGATACAGTTTTTTGACCCTAGCTGTCAACAATACTCGATGAATATACCAGTTAATTATTGCGCTAAAGCCTTTTTCGCAGCTCCATATCTGCACAAAGACCATCCAATACTCCGAGTTTTGGCGAAAGTAGTATCAGCTAAATATCTACTGCCTATTGTTCGCGAGCAGAATGGTGCTTATGGTGCTGGTGCAAGGATCAGCTCAGATGGCATTTTTAGCTTTTATAGTTATCGAGACCCACATTCAACCAAATCGCTGGACGCGTTCGATAAGACATATAAATGGCTGCGATCCGATAAAAGTGTTATAGATCAACAATCTCTTTTTGAGGCAAAGCTTGGTGTGCTGCAGCAATTAGACTCGCCCATAGCACCTGGAAATATAGGAATTGATAATTTGCTATATGAATTATCACAGGAGTGTTTTGAGGAGTACCGATCTCGAATGCTATCAGTAACTATTAATGACTTGCAGGACTGTATAGAAAAATACTTCAGAAATCAATCTAAATATTATGGCAAGTGCATTTTAGGTCCAGTCAATAACAAATTGGAATTTGAAACTGGTCAAAAATGGAAAATAAATAACTAGATCTAAATATATCAAAACTGAAATATTTCTGTAGTTTAGTTTCTTAAGCTCGACAATAAATGTTCGGACACGAAAAATTCAAAAACAACTATACCTTCATATACGGGGGTGCCACGGAAATCTCGGAATGGATTTCCACATGAAAATTTTTAAAAACTCTCGAAAAAACATAAGGTGAAAAAAATATTTTTTCGGAATAAGCGCGCTAAACTGAAAATACTTTACCAGGGCTGCTGCGTGCTAAAAAAAATTTTTGCGTTCGTTGTTCATTATTGTTTTTTCAGTTTAAAACAAGAGAGAACGTTATAGTCGGGTGCCCCGACTATCATATACCCGTTACTCAGGTTAAGGGAGTGCGAGGGAGATGGAGATAGAAACTTTGATCAAGCATAACTTTTTAACGAATGGTCCGATTTGAAAAATTTCTTCTACATTTCGATAGGTATTGATAAACACAACAAAACTGCACTTTTACTTTTCCGAAATATTTAAATTTTTAAAATCGTATATAAGCTATTGTGGGCGTTAGAGGGGGCGTGTCACCTTTTTAAAATAAACTTGCGCTGCATAGGAACTCCTAGAATCTGCATGCAAAATGCCAATCTTCTAGCTTTTATAGTTTCCGAGATCTCAGCGTTCATACAGACAGACAGACAGACAGACGGACATGGCTAGATCGACTCGGCTAGTGATCCTGATCAAGAATATATATACTTTATGGGGTCGGAAACGCTTCCTTCTAGCTGTTACATACTTTTGCACGAATACAATGTACCCTTTTTCTCTACGAGTAACGGGTATAAAAATCCTTTGTTTTTGGTGTTCCTTCTAAAGAGCTTAAAGGGGTTCGCCCATGTTGGACTTAAAAAATGTTGTTTGCTTTAAAAACATCTATGACTTACTTATAATATGTGGCTATTACAAAAATCAAAAAAAAAACAAGGAAAAATATTTTTAAATTTTTTTTTGCAGTTATTATTAATTTTGGTTGGGAAAAAACTTTCCATCAAAACATTTTTGTTTTAAGCCCCAGGAAAAAAGTTTAAAATTTGACCTTCACAAAATGTCCTAACTTTTCAAAGGGTGCTTAATGGGTTAAGAACATTTTTGTGTAATTTAAACGGAATTGAAGTGCTCTTTCTATAGGTTAGGTTAGGTTAACCCGGACGGCCCTCACGGGGCCACGCATAGGCCAATATGGCCCTTAGTTGTCCGGTCGATGCGCATAAACCTTGAGATAAGTTACGAGGTTTTTATGTCCATAAGGATCGAGGTGTTTTTGGCGAAGGCAAGTAGTTCTCCTGGTTCCCTGCTGGAGGCGTCTCCTAGTGATGCCAGTACTGGGGCACTGATGTATCTTCTTCTCGCTCTTGAGAGAGCCGGGCAGTTGCAGATAAGATGTTCCAGGGTTTCGATAGCCCCCGATTCATCACATTTCCTGCAGGCGCGGCTGTTGAGTATTCCGAGTGTGGTTGCGTGTGATACGGCCAGACAGTGGCCTGTAAGGATTCCCACTAACAGTCTGCAGTCTTTCCGTGGTAGACGCAGTACATACTGGCTGAGTTTGTCGTTGCGCTCTTTGCACATAGTTCTTGAGATTCGGCAGGTCTTGGTATTCCTCCACCTGCTTTTTGCTCGCGTGTCCGCCTGTTTCTCCAGGGCGCTTTGGAGCGTTCGGAGGGAAACAGGCACGTTCTCCGTTCTGTCGTTCGCTAGCTCTACGCCCTCCTTTGCAAGGACGTCAGCTGTCTCGTTGCCATCGATGCCCTGGTGACTGGGAACCCAATAGATCCGCACTGACTTTGTCGTGCTAAGGTTGTCTAATGCCTCCCTGCTCGCCATCACATTTTTGGAACTGATTGTTGGCGACTGCATGGATCTTATCGCCGCTTGGCTGTCCACGAACTAGTTGACCACATCGTGTGGTCGATTTATATTTTGAGCCACTTCAGCAGCTTTCCTTATGGCGAAGACTTCCGCCTGGAATATGCTGCAGTCGTTGGGTAGCTTAAAGGACAGCCTTATTTCAGGGTCCGTTCAGTATAAGCCCGCTCCTACTCCTCCTTCCATCTTGGAGCCGTCCGTGTATATATTGAGGTGTTGAGTCTGGTCCCGACCCGTTTTCCAGTCATCTGGGCCCATGAACGAGGTTGTTTTAACCTCCGGGCACGTTCTGGGGGTCATATGGTCCGTTTTGTTGATCATGCTTCGGGCGATTGAACTGTGCCCGAAGCTTTGCGCCGTCATGTTACCTGATGCAACTAGACGTTGTGCCGCCTTTCCTCCAGTCAGTTGTGAGTGGATGTCTATGTGGTCGACTCCGAGGACCGTTTCTAGAGCTTTAGTTGGGGTTGACTTCAGCGCCCCTGTTATGCAGACCAATGCCTGCCCCTGAATTCTCTCCATAAGCTCGGTGTACGTCGTCTTTTCAGTGGCTTGCCAACACACTAAGGCTCCATACAGCAGAGTCGGACGCACCACCGAGATGTAGATCCAGTGCATCAGAGCAGGTGACAGGCCCCATGTGCTGCTAAGCATCTTCTTGAATGCATATAGCGCAATGGTGGCCTTTTTCATTCTTTCCACTACATTGGGTCTCCATGCCAGCTTGCAGTCCAGTACTGTGCCTAGGTACTTGACCTGTGTTTTTGGGGTCAGCCTTGTATCTCTTAGTAAAGAGAATGAGGTCCGTTTTGTCCGCATTGATACTGAGTCCCACCTTTTCCGCCCACTCACATATCTCCCTGAGTGTTGATTCCATTATAGAGCTGAGGGTCGATGGACAAACTCCCGTAATAATTATGCCTATGTCGTCCGCATAGGCTGTTATTTTTGGGGCTCTCCTCTCGAATCTCTTGATTAGATCGTCGACCACCAAATTCCATAGGAGAGGCGAGAGGACCCCACCTTGTGGTGTGCCCCCTTTACCATGGAAGCGGTGCCCCACTCTGAATGTACCCGCCTGCAGCTAAGCAGGTTTCTTATCCAGAGGCTTATTGCGGGGTGCGTGTTGGTTGCTTCTAGGCGATCCATTATAGCATCCGTCTTGACATTGCTGAATGCTCCGGATATATCTACGAATACTCCAAGCGCATATTCCTTAATGTGTAGGGCTCTCTCAACGGTTGCTACTAGCGAGTGTTGTGCCGTTTCCACAGATTTCCCCTTGGTGTAGGCGTGCTGGTTGGATGACATGAGCCTCCCTACATCATTCCTGATGTGTAGGTCCAGCAGCTTTTCCAGTGTCTTGAGTATGAAAGAGGTGAGGCTTATCGGCCTGTAATCCTTGGGGCTCGCGTGACTGCACTTTCCCGCTTTTGGGAGGAAGACAATCCGAGAGGTCCTCCATTGGATTGGGATATAGCCCGCGCTTAGACATGCAAAGTATATTTCATATAGCCATGGGGTGATCCTTTCCTTGGTCGCCAGTAACATGGCTGAAAATATTCCATCTAGTCCTGGTGCCTTGTAGCCCGCAAAGGAGTCTATGGCCCAGTTGATTTTTGTAGTTGTTATTAGATCTTTTGGGGGGCGTTCTTCGCCAGTTGCTATGTCTTGGTGCGTGCTGGCGTCTAAGACATCCGTGCATCCTGGGAAGTGCGATTGCATAAGTGCTGTTAGGGCCTCTTCAGGGGGGACTGAAGTCCACTGTCCGTCTTCGCGTTTTAGCTGACTCTGTATGGTTGGTTGCTTTGAAAGCAGCTTCCGGAGTCTAGCTCTTTCTATAGGTGCCAAAAGTTTATATTAAAAGTTCAAAATGTGAGTACAGTTAACATTCAAATCTGTCAAAATAATTATGCCGACCAGTATATGTGCCATAAGAAAGTTTGAAACCGGATCAGCCAACTATATCATATAGCTCTCATTGGAATAATCAGGAAACATTTTTTTAAAAAATTATATCTTGGGTGTTTTTAAACATACAACCTCCTAGTTTTGAAAATACAATTTTTTATCTAATTTTGAATTTCGAATTAAATTTGATCAAAATCGGACGACTTTATCATATAGCTCTCATAGAAAAGATCAAAAATTAATGGGAATATACAATAATAGGGAAAAAAATATTGCGTTGATGGTTTTTATTGTATTCTTTTCTACTCAGGGATATGACTCATTTAATTTTAATTTTATTAATATCAACCTACTACATCATATAGCTGCCATAGGAACGATCGGAAAATTAATGAGAAATAATAGGAAATTTTACATTTTTGCGATTTGTAAATTAATAGGAATTATCTGCGAGGCTGGCGGAAGCTAGCTTCCTTGTTTTGTAGATTTTCGGAACGGTAAAATATGTCTTTATGATGTTATCACTAATTGATTAAGCCAATAATTGTAACCAGGGACCGTTATCATTATAAGTGAAAAAATAAAAATCACCATGATTATTTGTAAGCAAAAAAAATATCGCTCAGAAATAATGATTATTATGTGAGCGATATTATTTCGCTTAAAAATATCACACAAATTGCGATCTCGGCCGTTCAGTGCGGAATTTTACAAAGGTTTAAATTTGTGCTTGTAGGTAGAACCACGGAGCACATATCGAGTTAAAAGAAGAAGGTGTTTTCTTTGTCTAAGCCTTTTAAAACGTGGTTTTTAAATTACAAGAGGTAGGAATTTAGGACTTTATGTCATTTATATCATAGTAAAACGACTTAACAAGATTTTACGACCACTTTTATTAATATTATTATTCTGTGGAGGATCCCAATCACAAACTATTTTAATGTCAACGCGTTTCTCGATATTTTCGAGGGTTTTACCGTAGACTGCATTATTTAATAATTAAAAAAAATCTTTTTCAAATGAATTTTTAGCTTTTTGACGATATTGGGTGTTAAGGTCTATTTACGTTTTGAGCCAAGGTTTTTGCTCAAAACGCATCCCTCTATGAATTTTTTTTAGCTGCAACCCATTAAGCAAACATTGCTGTAAATTTTTATAATGAATGATATAATTTTTTTTTATTTCCGAGGTCGGCAATTAATTTTTTTACTTTTTCGCTATTAGTGGCTAAATTTGTTGTTGAACAAAACGGTAAATCACTATGTAAATCATGGATACTGTATGGATAGTCCAAGTCCACTTCTAAAATATAACCATTATGCCCATCGCTTGGAATATTTTCTACTATTAAATTTTCTAAGTCTATGGGAGACAATCACTTAAACCCATGGTAAGGTAAAGGTTGAGACATTGCCCAACCATACAAACTATTTGCATCTAAATACATTAAAAATTATGACTCTTTACTATCATCATAGTCTCTTAAATATTTATTATTTGCTTTAGTATATCTGTGACAGCATTGTACCAAATAGTACAAAATATAACCATAATGCACATCGCTTGGAATATTTTCTACTATTAAATTTTCTATGTCTATGGGAGACAATCACTTAAACCCATGGTAAGGTAAAGGTTGAGACATTGCCCAACCATACAAATTATTTGCATCTAAATACATTAAAAATTATGACTCTTTACTATCAGCATAGTCTCTTAAATATTTATTACTTGCTTTAGTATATCTGTGACAGCATTGTACCAAACCACCCCGACTTCCACTTTGTATAAATTTATACATATCAATATAAGTTATTAACTGTAACTCAATTTGTGTGGTTTTCAGCATTGCCTGCCAAGATAAACCTGGTGTTGTATAAAAATGAGCTGGGTCAAGAGAATAAATTTTCATGCAAATTAAACGGAAGTTTTCAAAAACGTCAGTTAATAATAAGACATCAGTTTTTAAATAAATCTCTAGAAACCTTATCTCAAAACTCTTTCCACATTCATTTTCAATTTTTTTCATTACTGAAATAAAGTGATCCTTGTTTGTGGGAATAACATTAATTTCTCCAGGTATAAGTGTCAATTCTTTGATAAACAAGTGACAATCATACTTGGAACAAGAAAGGCCAGCCGAAGCTTATATACCCTTGTAGATAAAAGAAATACCTTTTTAAGTTGTCAGAAATCAAAACGCCTACTTCCTGCAAAGTTACAATGAATTTTCTTATATTTGTTTGATTATTCGTATGGGAGCCTTAAGATATAGTGGTCCAATCCGGCTCGCTCCGACATATGTACTACCTGCAATAGAAAGAAGACTTTTGGGAAAGTTTCATTGCAATAGCTTTAAAACTGAGAGACTAGTTCGCATAGAAACGGACAGACGGACATGGCTAGATGGACTCGGCTATTGGTGCTGATCAAGAATATATATACTTTATGTGGTCGGAAACGTCTCCTTCACTGCGTTACAGTATCTGACTGAAATTATAATAAATATAAGAATATATATACTTTATAGGGTCGGAAACGCTTCCTTCTCCCTGTTACATACTTTTGCACGAATACAATATACCCTTTTACTCTACGAGTAATTCAATTCTAAATTACATTTAGAATGAGTTGCACACCTGTATCTACCTGTATAATGACAATGATCTCGAACCCTATCATCCGCTAAAACCTTCTCACAAATATGACAATTGAGGGCATACTCAAAATCATATTCGTCCTCTGGATTCATTACTATGGGAACAATTTTACTCAAATATTTTGAATGAATAGTTTTTAAGTTATTTACAAGGGAAATGACAAAATTTATGGCTGAATTACCTCCCGTTTCCATTACGAATTTATCTAAACTAGAATCATATGCACACTTTATAAAGTAAGCATATGAAATTGGTACATGTTCATTTACATTAAATAGTTTAGGACTTACATCAATATTTTTACGTCGAAGTATGCACTCGAAATCATACACTGCGAACGGAACTTTTAGTTGATGACGCAGTGCCGTATACTTCAATGTCGATTTATATGGCGATGGGAGAGTGGCCACCTTAACACTACAAAGCTGCTTGTGACGAAGTGCGCTACTTGCACTTGATGAAAAATTTAAGCAGGTATTGCAAATCCATTCCCGTCCATTATGTGATCCTCTTTGTGAAGTCATAAGTCTATTAAATAAAATAAACAATAATGTAAAATAATAAGTAAAAGTAAATCTATAACGAGTAAAAATTCATACTTTGAAATATTTTTTATCCATGTGTAGTGAACGAATCCGTTTCCTTCCAGGAAGAGTATATTTATGTGAGTCGGCTTTTCAACTCCAGATTGATAAAGAGGTCCCATTATACTTTCACTTTCCTCATCGTATCCAAAAACGTTAATGCTCAATGTAAGGTTTTTTTTTATAAAAATGTCTATGTCCTTTATTTTGAGCGGGAATGTTAACCCACCGAAGTCCATATTTATTCCAGATGTTAAAACAAATCTTTCGGCCCTTATATCAACTTTATATGTGTAGCTTACACTAGGGTTACTTGCTACCTTTGTAAGTGCCGAAATCAAAGTCCATTTAAAGCAGTATGAGTCATTTTTATTTTGGACATTAATTATAGCTTTTTTCGAAGCAAGCTTGGGTGGTGTTGGGATAAATGAGGAGCCAGATAGCGGTTTATATTGATTGAAATTCATTTCCAATCGAATTATGCGGAGTAGGGTCCACCCGCTATCCCTTTCCTGAAACTCTTCCATTTTTATTTTCAGATGGTCTGAGTGATTGGTGAATATGCGGTCTAAGTCCGAGTGGCTTGTAACAACTTCCATTTTTCTTTGGAATTGTTTGGTCTCCGTTTTTAAATCATCCTCTTTCACGAGCATATATTCCGCAAAAAGCTCAAAATTAACTTTACCGGACATATAGCTTTGAAGCACATTAAATAAATGAGATTTTAAAGCCTCTCCTGCTTCGAAGAGGAACTCTTCCGGGTATCTTAATTCCTCTCCTTCATAAACATACATATAATGAAGGATTCTTCCCTTGAATCCATCCGAAATCGTTTTGATTCTTCCATCCAAAGGTTGTATGGCATTCAGCTTGTGCTCCGCGGTGCGAGCATGGTGATTCCATTGAACTCCCACCGGGATGAAACGACGTCATGACTCACAATATTTTTGGGCTTGGTTATTCATTTTGGTTTTATATTCTTTTTCACAAAGTCAGTTGTAATGTAGTTAATTTGCAATTGCAATTTAATTGTTCTCACAAAGTCACTTTTTAATTGAGGTAAAACCCGTTGATAAGATCACTTTACAGTTTTTCGAAACTAGTAAAAGAGTAGTTCACTTCAAGAAATTTGAATATACTGATCTGAATTTAGCGAAATTCTAGCTTAAATATAACTTTGAGGATTGATTATTAGTATGAACTTAATCTAATTTTAAAACTAAAGTTTGTAAAGTAAACAAAAAAGAGCTGCAAAGTTTTGATTGGATGATGAAAATATTTTCCTTAAATTTAATATAAGAAATTTGCTTTGCAATATTTTCATTGGTTGATTCATTCGAATATTTGATGGCGAGGGAGGGAAGGTGGTGGAAGAAAGCAGAATTCTCAAAAATAAAGAGGGGTGAAAGTGATCAGTGCCTAGCGAGCAAGTTGATGTCTAGTCGGTTTCTAGACACATTTGCATTTGTCTAACTAAAACTTCTTAAAGGGGATGATTGCGAGGAAGGGATGGTGGTGGAAAGGCATGCTCCCCCCATATGAAGAGGGGATACAAGTGAGAACTTACTGTGAAGGAACTTCAGTTCGATTTCAAAGTTTACTGTATCAGCAACATCAGCAACATTAACAAAACAACAAAATCAACTAAACAACAAAAACAGTTAAACAACAAAACAGTTAAACAACAACAACTAAACAGTTAAACAACAAAAACAGCTAAACAACAAATAGCAGAACAACATCAAAAAACATCAAGAAACAACATCATGAATATCAACAACAACGTGTGTGATGAAATCACCAAATTCCTCAAAGAAAATGGTGATTCCATTTTTGAGGATCATCGGCAGACCCTGGAGACGATTTTCTCCAAACTTCAAAGGATGGAGAGTGTCGGTGAGAGAAAATCAAAATATGGCGTACATATGCTATCATGTCCCTGGGCCGACGATGATGTAAAAGAGGGCCCGGATACTTGTCAATGCCACCAGGCACCATACCTTAGAATTATAGCTATTGATTTAATAAACAAATACAATAAACTTAACCTTAAATTTAAAAATAAATAAATTAAAATTTATATCTTCTTTTATTTGGGGGATGGGTGATTTTTCAGCTATTTCTTTCAGGTCAAAAAGTTAAAAAAAAATATATATATATGTGAGATATTATATGGTACTGTTTATTAATATTATTTCGAGATGCACAGATTATGAGTATAACAATTGGCTTTTATTTAACTGCTGCTGCTATTCTGCTGATGTTTCACACGTTCGTCTGCCTCGATTCTCTTCCGCTTACTACCCTATTCGGCTGCTTCTTCTTCTAGTTCTTCTTATTCTTCCTCTGCTGTTACTCTGCTGTTACTCTGCTGTTGCTACTCTGCTGTTACTCTGCTGTTGTTAACCAGTGTGCCTTTAGTAGATCTGCTTGCCTACTCTCTGTTACATTCGGTCATCCTGATTAGTCATCAGTCCCTGATGACCATGCCCCCTCGTTGTGTACAGAAAAACTCCATAGTTTCATGTTGTCATTGCTCGTGCTCGTATTTTTGGGTCCTTCGACGTCTGCTGCTTTTCGTACATTATAGCGTCCACCTCGTTTCACTTCTGTTATTTCGTATGGACCTAAGAATTCGCTAGCCATCTTTCTCCCAGCTACGAATTGCGTTCTACGGATGGCGACGAGATCTCCAACTTTGTATCCGTACTCGCATTTTCGCTTTTTATCAAATTGCTCCTTATATTTTGTCTGTGCCTCCTGAATATTGTCTTTTGCTTCTTGTCGCATCTTCTTTCTCTCGTCATCAAAGTTATCAACCATCTCCTTTTCTATTAGTTGAAGTATATCGCTATCTGGTCTACAACGCATTTTTATCCCGATCAGCAGCTCAAATGGAGAACGCTTTGTAGATTCATGAACTGTGCCATTGATAGCCATCTGAACTCGAGGTACAAACGTGTACCATCTTCCAGGTTCCTCCGACGACAACTTTGAAATAATGCTCAGGATGGATCGGTTTACACGTTCTATTTGTCCATTACCTCTTGGAACTCCTGTGTTGCTCCAAACGTGTTCGATGTTTTCTTCCTTCACAAATTCCTCAAAGCTAGACGACGTAAATGCTGCTCCGCGATCGCTTACTATACGAGCCGGATTACCAAAGATGTCCGACCATTCCCGTATTTTCTTGAGGACTTCGTCTGCACCTGTTGTTTTGGTGGGATACATCCATACGAACTTGCTAAAGCTGTCAACCATTGCGTAGATGTACTTGTAGTGCTTTGAAGTCGCATCCATTGGCCCCAGATGGTCTACGTGTATAGTATGAAGCGGCTCTGATCCTTTATCGATTTGATGCAAAAATCCTTCTTTTTTGCCAAGCTTTTTGTTGTAGATTATACATTTCATACAGTTTCCTAGGATCTGTTGTACCTTTCCTTCCAGATGTGGAATCCAATAACTTTGCTGTATGGCATGCATTGTCTTTTGTACGGCAAAGTGGCCTCTTATCTTATCTCTCTCTCCAGTGATTTCGGAATTGCTAACAGATCCGTTCCCTGCACAACCTTGTACACCAGGCCAGCCTTTAATTTAAAGTTGTCGTATGGTTTACTTATCAGGATTTCGGAGACTGCTTTAATCATCGTATCCTCCTGCTGGGCTTTCTTGATTCTTGCTGTGACTTCCGACGATACCATCATGACATCAATTGGGTATCTGTGTTCCACCACGAAACTGTAGTCCTGCAAGTACAGTACCCATTGGGCTACCTCTCGCGGAACGTCCTTCTTGCTTAACGTTTGTTTAAAAGCGGCGCAATCAGTTACAAGCTTGAAGTTGGTACCGAGTATGTACTGACGGAATTTTTTGCATGCGAGAAAAATAGCTTTGGCTTCTTGTATATAGCTATGCTGTCGTGCTTCAGATTCCGAGGTTTTTTTGCTCCAGAATAGGACCGGATGCAATTGTCCTTCATGCCACTGTAACAGCGTAGCTGCGAACCCATCCTTCGACGCGTCGGTGTGTATCTCGGTTTTTGCATCCCTGCGGTAGAGTCTTAGCACCGGCTCGCTCACCAATGCTTCCTTTAATATGGCGACCGCCTGCTGCTCGTCCAGACCCATTTTAAATTTAACGTCTTTTCGCAGCAAATTCGTTAATGGTTTTGCGATCAGTGAATAGTTTTTTATAAACTTACGGAAAAACCCAGTTAATCCCAAAAACGACTGCACAGCCTTGATGTTTTGCGGCATTGGAAACTTTCTAATGGCTTTGGTTTTCTCTGGTCCTGGCTTAATTTCTCCTCCTCCAACTTGGTGTCCCAGAAATGTTATTGAGGACTGCAGGAATCGACATTTCTTCCACTTCATCTTCAGCCCGTATTCAGCTGCTGCATCTAAAACTTTCTTTAGCTTTCCCAGGCATTCGTCGGCAGTTTCGGCGTGTATAACAATGTCGTCCATGTAAAGATCCAGAATGTTTTCATTTATGAGGTTTTGCAATACATGACCAATGAAGCGGATGAAGACTGCTGGCGAATTGCAAAAACCGAAAGGCGCTCGATTGAATTCAAAGAGGCCCTCCTTCGTTATAAACGCTGTATACTTCTTGCTGCTTTCTTCGACTGGAACGTGGAAGAAACCATTTTCCAAGTCCATTATGGTGAAAATTTTTGCATTTTTCAGTTTTTCAAGCACATCTTCAACAATTGGAACGGGGAAGCAATCTTTTAGCACCATCTTGTTTAACTGGCGATAGTCCACGCAGACCCTGTTGCTCCCATCTTTTTTCTTGACGATGACTGTGCGGCTGGCGAAATTTGAGGATGAGCGCCGTATTATTCCAGCGCTCAGCCATACATCAATCTGCAGCTTGACTACATCAGCTTCGCTGATAGCCACTCGGCTTGGAGCATGTCGAAACGGTGTTATGTTTTCATCTGGTAAAATTTTCAGCGTAATCGGGCAAACAGCAGTCTGCTTCTTTTCCGAAAATTCATCTATCATCGATTGGACGGCATCTCTGTACTGTGAGGGGACATCTATATCAGTTTTTTCTTCAACTACATTGTAGATACTTAACTGATTCGTGTTCACAGTTTCCTCCTCATTCAGAGGAGAAAACTGATATCCTTCCGGCGTCGACCTCATTGTGAATTTGGATATAAAGTCATATCCCAGCAGCAAATCGCATCCGATGGCATGATTGGCCACCACAAGAAGCTTGTGTACCAGACACATTCCGTCGATCTCCACTTCTGCCATAAATTGACCGGCGGAGCGTGTGATATTGTTTCCAAGTCCTCTTAAAGTTGCAGAGCTTGGCTGCAAGAAGGCGCTACCCATTTTCTCAAACACCGACATTTTTAATAGGGTAACATCTGCACCTGTGTATATGAGACCCTTGACTTGCACATTGTTGATTTTGAGAGACTTAAGACGTTTTTCCTCGTATGCTACGTTTACGGCAGCCGTACCAGGGCAATCTTTCGACATGTGACCACTCTGATTGCAGCGGAAACACTTTAATGCAGCTCGGCAATCCCTGCGTAGATGTTCCTGGGATCCACAATTGTAGCAGTGTTGTTTCCTCATATAGCTGTTGTGCTCGGGCTTCGTTGCGAGCGGATGTGATTCCTTCTTCTTCACCATCACATTGTCATCGATCTGACGCATTCGTTCGTAGATTTCGTATTTCTCTTTTAGCTGCTTGTAAGAACTGCATCCATACAGGGTGTACTTGTAATCCGTTTTAAGCCTCAATCCGTCGACAATGTACCGAATTACCGACTCCGTGTCTAATGTCCCACGAGCAGCAATGCGTTTCATCTGTAGCATGTATTCGTGGAAGCTTTCGTTGTTTGCTTTCACTCGCACAGACAGCTGATTGTGAATTTGGGCACTGCATAAACGATCGCACTCGAATTCCGTTATAAGTTGGTGACGCAGCTGGCTGTACTCGTACACTTCTGTAGACTCGAGAAAAAGAGCGGCTGTACATGTCATTTTAGCACGCGCTTGTACGTATTTTTGTTTGTCGTTAAGCCCATATGCTTCGGCGTTTAGTTCGAAGTTATTAAACCACTGCTGCACTGACATATTTTCTCCACTGAACTCAGGAATTATTTTGCCAAAATTTTCCACTACCAGCTTCGCATCATTTTTTTTGTCAACCTCGTCGGCGCTAATTTTCAACGTGAGAAGTTTAACTAAATCTTGGAGAGTCTGTGTGTTTTCTTCTAAGACGCTCGTGTCGTTTTGGCGATTGTTTCCACCTGTCCCTGATCCACTTGGGCCGCCGTATTTTTCCATTTTCTCATCTGGTGGTTCCTTTTCATTTGTCATAATAATTCTGTTGCGCAATACCTTTACCGGTAGTCTGCTTGCCAATACCGTTTTCTTTTTCTGATCCTCTTTCCTCCTGGTTGTTGTCTCGCTTCCTCTGCTGGCGGCTTTTGAGGAATGCGGCACCAAAATGTTTTTTTGTCTCGCTTTATCGGCTAAAAGTTTCTGAGACATGCGGCTTGCGCATTTTATCACTTTTCACTGGCAATTCCCGACTGGTTGAGCCCCCAAATGTGAGTACTGTTTATTAATATTATTTCGAGATGCACAGATTATGAGTATAACAATTGGCTTTTATTTAACTGCTGCTGCTATTCTGCTGATGTTTCACACGTTCGTCTGCTTCGATTCTCTTCCGCTTACTACCCTATTCGGCTGCTTCTTCTTCTAGTTCTTCTTATTCTACCTCTGCTGTTACTCTGCTGTTACTCTGCTGTTGCTACTCTGCTGTTACTCTGCTGTTGTTAACAGTGTGCCTTTAGTAGATCTGCTTGCCTACTCTCTGTTACATATATATTTGAAATTAAAATTTGTATCTTCTTTTGTTTGGGGGATGGGTGATTTTTTCAGCTATTTCTTTCAGGTCAAAAGTTAAAAAAAAATATATATATTTGAATTTAAAATTTACATACTCTTTTGTTATTGGGTGGGTGTTTGTTTCTCAGTGGCAAGCAAAGGGATCCCCTTTTCAAGGGTGATTGCTTTCAGCTGTTTCTTTTGAACGTGACAACAGCCCGTGACATTCTATCACGTACCCGTGTGAGCACCACACTTTCTTAATCTAAGCAAAGGACACCCGTCACACCCCAGTAATTTCTCCCCCATTAACTAGAATAACCCAAAGATATCGCTATGATCACCTGACACACCTCAGTAATTTCTCCCCGTTTAACTAGGATAACCCAGATAAGCAAAGGACACCCGTCACACGCCAGTAATTTCTCCCCCCATTAACTAGGAAAACCTAAATATAACGCTATGATCACCCGTCACACCGTGTGAGCACCACACTTTCTTAATCTAAGCAAAGGACACCCGTCACACCCCAGTAACTTCTCCCCGCTTAATAAGAGTCCCGATTTTAGGACCGAATTTCGGGATCTGATGTCTGAATACAAATCCTAGATACAAAAGCTGGATACAAATCCTGATCACTCGTCACGCACCCATTAACTTTAATTACCCCCACACCTGTCACATTGTCCTGATTTATTACCCTAATTAGCATAATTAATTACCTCCCCTTCCACTTTTGTATCCAGCTCTCTCATTTTTACACTACTGACCACCGCTTGTATTGTGTAGGCAAAAACAACCTTTAAATTTTTGTTTACAAGTGATTTAGTAATTGAATGGAATTTCTTGCTTTGCAGACTCACCCCCGAAATTCACGAAAAAGTTATCCTCGATGGATAACGATTTCTTAAGAACTCTCATGCCCATGGATAACCAACATGGGTAATAGTCTAGAAGAGGGGCCCTCTATTACCCTGAAATCGCGGTCCATCGAGGGTTATTTTTTCGCGATTTTTGGGGCACAGGCCCCTCTTCTAGATTATTACCACAACATGTGTATTTATACCCGTTACTCGTAGAGTAAAAGGGTATATTGTATTCGTGCAAAAGTATGTAACAGCTAGAAGGAAGCGTTTCCGACCACATAAAGTATATATATTCTTGATCAGGATCACTAGCCAAGTCGATCTAGCCATGTCCGTCTGTCCGTCTGTCTGTCCGTCTGTCTGTCCGTCTGTCTGTCCGTCTGTCTGTCTGTCTGTCTGTCTGTCTGTCTGTCTGTCTGTCTGTATGAACGCTGAGATCTCGGAAACTACAAAAGCTAGAAAGTTGGGATTACCCACACATATTCTTGTTTCATCGAGGTGCCACGCCCCCCTACGAGTAACGGGGTATAACCAGGGACCGTAACAGTTATAAGTTTTTTTGATAAAACTCGCACTAAAAAACTTATTTCTGATTTTTATTTTTTTTGCTCAAAAATAACTATTGTTTTTTGAGTTTTATTTTAAAACTCTTGAGCATGATGAGTAAAAAAAAATAAAAATCATCAATAACGATTATGTGTGAGTTTTATTTTATAAAACTCAAAATAATAATAAAATTTAATTTGATCCGTTCTTTTATAAAATTATGACGGCAAAGTATAATGGTCATAACTGAGATATACTTAAGAATGAAGCCATATTTCAGTTATGTGACTATTTTCACCATTCGCGATTCATTTGACTTAAAGAATTCGCTGATGTGTTGACCTGAAGAATTCGCGGATTACTTTACCTGAATAATTCCAGAATTATTTGACTAAAGAAAATAAACCAAATGAATTTCAATCCGCCAAAACAAACGTTGGTCTAAGCGGGAAATATTGCAAATTTTTATAGGAAGTGAATGCAATTTCAGCACTTTTATATCTTTTTACCGTTAGATGTTTGATCATTTCCCCGAAGAATTCGCGGATTATTTGTCCTTAAATTTTGAAAGTTTTAAGCCTGTTTTACCTAAGCAATCCACGGTCCCCATCCAATAATTTCATAGGTAAAATAATGATACCATATACAGATTGCTTTAGTGCAATTCATCAGGTCAAATGTTTCTCGAATTCTTCAGGTCAAATAATCCGCGAATTCTTCAGGTCAAGAGAATCCACGAATTCTAAACGTCAAATGATTCCGATATTGTTTAAGTCGAAAAATCCGCGAAATCTTCAGGTCAAATAGTCCGCGAATGTTCACGTCGAATGGTGAAAATAGACGCATAACTGAAATTTTTATAAATACTTAAGTTTACCTAAGCATCGCCATGATATTTTTCCGTGAAGTTATAAGATCCATGAAAATTTTTTTATCGTGCCTTTACAAAATAGTCGTACAAAAGCCCATTTTCCACCTTAAATTAATTTTTAAAATAGCTTAATGTTAAAATATTATTTTGTGTATTAATGTATTGAAACTACATGGCCAAACGAACAAGAGCAAATTTAATTCATATTTAAATTCCCAATACAATGGCCGCAAGAGCGAATTGAGTATTATTTTGAGTTTTATAAAATAAAACTCACACATAATCGTTATTGATGATTTTTATTTTTTTTACTCATTAATAACGATTACTGCCTGAGTTTTATAATAAAACTTAGAAAATAATTTTTACCATTAATTTTTAAAAATAAAACTCACAAAATAAAAATCATTGCAGATTTTCATAGCCTGGCCAATTTGGAACTCATTGGTGTTTTTGATTTTTTTGTAGCACTTTTCTAAGTGCATGATTTTTTTAGTCAGGAATATTTGAAATAACTGTTATTTTCGGTCCAATGGTGTGTCCAATGGTTGGAATACAAAATAAGTTCTGTAAGGTACGTATTTCTAGCGATAATTATTGGAATTGAGTCCTTCGTTTTGTTCTTGCGATATATATACATATATCGTGTTGGTCGTGCGTGTTTCGTGTCACAAAAAATAACACGACACGCGCCCAACTCTAGTAGGGATGTAAAAAAGGAGAGATCGGGACTAAGAGTCGGGATCGTCCATTGTTAAGTCACAGTATGTAGGGCTGTTTGGGGTGTGTGAACTGATAGATTCGTTTGATTTTGATCTTAAGGTCAGTGAGGAGTTATTGTCGTCTTGTTCGGTTTGTTCTTTGAATTTTTGTACTTCTGATCTGAGAGCGCGAGATTTTGCTAAGTGTTTTTGAAGTATACTTTCGTTGTTTGAGTTAGAGAATTCAGTTTTGGAAGAGTTATTAAGTGTGGTTGGTAATTTTTCTTTGGGAATCAAAGAGTTTGCATGCGTAGATGATAAGAGAGATGTTTGAGCTTTTGAGCAGGTGGGGGAGTTGGTATTGGTGGTCCCGTGGGATTCGGGAATTTTGTCGCCAGCGGCTGTTGTGTTCGTGCGTGGAGTTGGTTGTCGTGCTTTTTGTTGTTTTAAGATAATGCGAGCTTCTCGGAAGCGGGTGATCGCCGCTGCAGTTTGCTCAGAAAATGCGAGTGCAAGTGACGGAAAGTTGGGGAGCGAGATTGCATGATACACAGGCGGCTGGATTACCGCATTTCTTTAATGTGTGTTCTAATAGATGACATGACTTACACCTCATAGGGTTTGAAATATATTCTGTAGCTCTAACCAAAGACCAATATAACTCTAAGATGGATAACGGCCATACATTGGTTTTGCAATATGCAGCTTGTTTTTTAGTGGCGACGAAAATTCCGCTATTTCCGCTCGCACAAAGTTAAGAGCGTAAAATTCTAAAAATAATATGCACTTGCTTGTGTGAGTAAAGACAACACAACCCACCGGGAAAATTCCTCTGGAAAGATAACATATTTTCATCAGGTTTCTCCATACAAGCGGAAGGGACTAAACCTCATTCACCCCTTACATTTCTTCCATCTCTGGTTTCAAAATACTCGAGGGTGACACAAAAAGTAAGGGGGAAATGAGGTTTCTATCTGGATCTCTGGCAGTAGAATGCAGGCCAAAAGCCACTGGTTTTTCGCCTTCCCGCATTATAGATTTTCCACACGTGCTCAGTTATGGTTTTCCTCTATTTGCAATATCTGCTTTTCCACACCCTCCCAGTTTTGGTTTTCCAATACTTTGTAGTATCTGATTTCCCACAATAAAAATAATTTTTTTCATATAATATTTGTATGTGTATTTATTAATAATATTTACAATCGAAGCATTGGAATTAAAAATTGTTAATGCCTGAAGCATTCCCGGTTTTTGCTTGGCCGAATGCAGGTCTTAGGTATCCCTGTATTTTAAGCCTGTCCTCTGAAAATAAGAGTAATTACCATTATTACATCTCCATATAAAATTAAGGGATCTCTCCAAAAATTATGCCTAGTTTGCCATGGCCAATCATTTACCATACTTTGCCCGCGAATAAATATTTCGTTTAAATAATATTTTTCAGAGACCGTAATCATTAAAGGTTACGTATATTATAGGTATTTTTCGCCAATTCGATTTCATGTTATGATTTTCATGATTCATTCATGATTTCAATACTACCAACACGAATTTTTATTTTGTAACAACACTTAGAAATGGCTTAGGCCAGGATCGGACGATCAAATTATTTTTATACCCGTTACTCGTAGAGTAAAAGGGTATATTGTATTAGTGCAAAAGTATGTAACAGCTAGAAGGAAGCATTTCCGACCCTATAAAGTATATATATTCTTGATCAGGGTCACTAGCCGAGTCGATATAGCCATGTCTGTCTGTCCGTCTGTCTGTCTGTCTGTCTGTATGAACGCTGAGATCTCGGAAACTATAAAAGCTAGAGGATTGGTATTTGGCATGAAGATTCTTGAAGTTCCTACGCAGCGCAAGTTTGTTTCAAAAGGGTGCCCTCTAACGCCCACAATCGCATATATACGGTTTTAAAAATTTTAATATTTCAGAAAAGTAAAAATGCAGATTTATTGTGTTTATCAATACCTATCGAAATGTAGTAGAAATTTTTCAAATCGGACCATTCGTTAAAAAGTTATGCGTGATCAAAGTTTCTATCTCCATCTCCCTCGCACTCCCTTTACCTGAGTAACGGGTATCTGATAGTCGGGGCACCCGACTATAGCGTTCTCTCTTGTTATTTCATAGAAAATGCTTAAAAATTTAAAAAACCAATAATAGTTATACCCGTTACTCGTAGAGTAAAAGGGTATATTGAATTCGTGCAAAAGTATGTAACAGCTAGAAGGAAGCGTTTCCGACCACATAAAGTATAAATTCTTGAACAGGATCACTAGCCAAGTCGATCTAGCCATGTTTGTCTGTCCGTCTGTCTGTCCGTCTGTCTGTCCGTCTGTCTGTCTGTCTGTTTGTCTGTATGAACGCCGAGATCTCGAAAACTACAAAAGCTATTGTAAAAAGTTTGGGATTACCCACACATATTCTTGGGCTTCCTACGCAGCGCAAGTTTGTTTCATCGAGGTGCCGCGCCCCCCCCTAACGCCCACAATCGCCATAACCGATTTTGAGATGTGTCTGGAGGCCACATCTTTTAAGATTTAAACAAGAGAGAACGCTATAGTCGGGTTGGTGTCCCGACTATCTAATACCCGTCACTCAGCTAAAGGGAGTGCGAACGCTGTACTCGGGTTGGTGTCCCGACTATCTATTGGGGCTAAAGGGAGTGCGAGGGAGATAGATATATAAACAATTTTGATTGCGTATAACTTTTTAATGAATGGTCCGATTTGAAAAATGTCTTCTACATTTCGATAGGTATTAATAAACACTATAAAATGGCGTTTATATATTTTTAAAATCTTAAAAGATGTGGCCTCCAGACACATTTGAAAATCGTTTATGGCGATTGTGGGCGTTAGGGGGGCGTGGCACCTCGATGAAACAAACTTGCGCTGCGTAGGAAGCCCAAGAATATGTGTGTGAAATCTCAACCTTCTAGCTTTTATAGTTTCCGAGATCTCAGCGTTCATACAGACAGACAGACGGACAGACGGACAGACGGACAGACGGACAGACAGACAGACGGACAGACAGACGGACAGACGGACATGGCTAGATCGACTCGGCTAGTGATCCTGATCAAGAATATATATACTTTATGGGGTCGGAAACGCTTCCTTCTCCCTGTTACATACTTTTGCACGAATACAATATACCCTTTTACTCTACGAGTAACGGGTATAAAAATATATAAACGCAATTTTATAGTGTTTATTAATACCTATCGAAATGTAGAAGACATTTTTTAAATCGGACCATTCATTAAAAAGTTATACGCAATCAAAATTGTTTATATATCTATCTCCCTCGCACTCCCTTTATCTGAGTTACGATTATTAGATAGTCGGGTCACCAACCCGAGTACACCGTTCGCACTCCCTTTAACTGAGTGACGGGTATTAGATAGTTTGGACACTAAACCGACTATAGCGTTCTCTCTTGTTTTATTATGATAAGATGAAGAAATCGCGGTCCAAGGAGGATTATATAATTTAATCTTTATTTAAGTCTTGACCACCCAAAACCAAACATCAAGATTGAATTTGTTTTTCACAGCGACACATCAATCCATATTCAGCATATTTGACATTTGCATTGGCTATGTAAACCAAGCACCAACAAATAGTGTGCGAAATTTCTGGGCATTGAAGCAACACTGTACCTTTTTGAGTGTGTACTTTTCCACCGCATACTTTTGTGTATTGTCTGTGTAACACTCGCATTCGATGCGGTGTTTAAACACCGCAACTACATAGTAGGCGGTGTTAGTAGCACCGGCACTGCTTTTTAGGCGAGTACACTAGTAGTGGCTGGTCAGAATCTTAATAAAGGTGCTTTATAATTCCAATGGATAAAGATAAACTTGTACTTCTTTGTTTGAGTGTCGCTCTCAGACTAAATTTGTTTGAGTTCTGAGTACAAAACTAGAGCTAACTTAAAAGTGGGGTACATGTGTTGAGATTGCGAAACACCCTAGGTCAGCACTTTTCGTTTACCCGAGTTCGCTGCGTCTGTTGTTCGATGTCCGTGTTGAACGGCATCGCCGTTAGTGGTACAGTGGTACAATGCCCGAGGGGGTTTGGGTGGATGTGATGTCATTTGCAAGACATCAGCGGTAACTTGCGTCGCTAAAGAACTTTTGATGCGCTAGTGATAAATGACTTATTTTGACAGAATGATCGATTTTTATCGAATTACCAGGGCTGGCAATTAAAGCAGGTGCACATTATTTTGGCCAGACGTCAATTTTTAACTGTTATTTGAAGAAAAAAGCGCAAAGTTAGTTGATTTTTTTATACCAAAGACCCAACCCTCAAAGACATAGTATGTTCAGAAGCTAGGCCAGAATGTTTCATTTCGAACTGTCAAGACTGTCCGAGACCTTCAGTCATACCAACAATTTTGAAAGATATACTTAAGAGCAAAGAATTATCCGAAATTCATTTAAAAAAATGGAAATGATGCTATTATTTAAAATTACAGTTGCAAATTGGTGCAAGACTACAAAGACCCAAAATGCTATTTTGATGAAATGAGGAAGAAAATAGGTGATGGCGAATTTATTGTCACTTTAGACTTCGCAGAAAATTACACTTGCCAAGTACAGAATGCTGTTTAGTCCCAACACTGGGCCAATGTTCAAGCTACTTTGCATCCTTATGTAGTGTATTACTTCCTGTAACTGTGAAACAGTACGAGTAAATCTGAATTTGGTCATCACTCGTTGAGAGTTAGCCGGTGACTTAATTACAGATACAGATTTTCAATGAGAGGGTGCTTTTTAAAATTTGACGTTTTTTAACAAACTAAAAAAATTTCTAACTTTAAAAAAAAATCTTTTTTCGGATAGTACACGTAAAAAAAATGTAAAAAAAAATGTTTTCGCCAAATCTGTTCGGTTTATAAAAGAACCACCCATATATTAGGTTGTCAAAAAAGTCTTGCGGTATTTTCGCTAGTTGGCGCTGAAAGCGCGTAGTTCTTGTTTTATTCGTCGCATCTGGTCATAATATACCTTTTTGGAGTTATAGCGTCGCAATCATAGAGCAAAATAAAGAGAAAATATGGCATATTTTACAGTCAGGGTATTCCCTAAACTGTTGAATTGCTGAACTGTTAAAAATTCAACAAAAATTTTCAGCAATTAAGGGAACGACCCAAAATGGTTCCAGTTGAATTTTCAAACAGCTGTTATTTGTTGAAAAGTTTCACGGAACTTTAAACATGTAAAATTTGATTTATTATTGCTATTTACTGTCTAAAATTGTTACCAAGGTAAAAGGAACCACAAATATGCTTTCTAAGTTGATTTTAAAATAAATAATGCGTACTGGTGATACTAAAATGTTACAGAGTTGCCATGACTTTTAATAAAAAAGGTGACAACTCTGGCTTCTCAGCAATTCAACAAAATTTTCAACAGCCTCGAGGCTGTTGAATTGCTGAAATTTCTGAAAGTTGACTTTTTTATGGAACAGCTGATTAACAGCTGACCAAAATTCAACAATTCAGCAATTCAACAGTTTAGGGAATACCCAGAGTACTACTACGATAAAGGCAAAAATGCATCTAAAGCCGCCAATAAAATTTGTGCAGTCTATGGACACGATACAGTTTCCATTTCCACCGCACAACGATGGTTTCAACGTTTGCAGAGGTGGTCAAAGAAGGAAGCCTGTCGTAGAAAATTGCGATAAAACCGGCATAGTAGTAGCCGTAGCATCGGTCAAGAGCTTGGCTTAAGTCATCAAGCCGTTATAAACTATTTGAAGAAGCTTTGAGTCACTTAAAAGCTCGATGTAAAAAAAGAAAACAATAATATAATAAAAATACCGCAGAACTTTTTTGACAACCCAATATATTATTTAGGTAAGAACGTAATATTAATAAATATACTATGTGTTTAAATTATTTCTAAACAACTAGGCCCTTTTTTTACCCGTTACTCGTAGAGTAAAAGGATATATTGTATTCGTCGGAAAGTATGTATCAGGTAGAAGGAAGTGTTTCCGTCCTTATATATAGATAGCCTAGGCGATCTAGCCATGTCCGTCTGTCAGTCTGTCTATCCGTCCATATGAACTAGAGCTCTGCACGAGTAATCTTGTAAACAGCTCTGAGCTTGAGCTTGTTTGTTTGTTTGTGACTTTCGAGTCATAGCTCATAGGATTATCGGACAGCTCGAACAGCTTGAAAAGTTCCTATTAAATATTTTAAAATCATTAATTTATAATAAGAGAACAAATATATCGTTTTTCCCTCAATGTTAAACTCTTTAGATGAAGATAGTGTAATATTCTATTAAGGATAGACATGATGGTCATAAATCGCGAAAGAATGATCCTCAATGGATCTTAAGAACCTTGTAATTTCGGTTACAAGAAACTACCAAACCCGACAATGCCATGTCCATTTTTAAGAAATCGCGTTCCATCGAGGATAACTTTTAAAATTCTTTCCCTACGACCAATCTTCAACAATACATAAGGTGCATTTTCATTAGCTGAAGAATTCGCGGAAAAGCAAAAGTATAGTATGGCTCAATGTAACGAATATGCGAGAGAATATAAAATTATTTTAAAGAAGATAATAGTATAAACTATTCCCCGAATTCCATTTTTCAGCTCTGTTCCTTCATAACATTTTTTAGCTCTGTTCTTAAATAACATTTTTCAGCCCTGTTCGTACATAACATTTTTAGGTATGTTCGGATACTTGATCGACTAAACTTGATCTATTAATTAAACTTGATTTTTTAAGCTGAGCTACTTGATTCGAAAATTCCTGTGAGCTGATTTACTCGAACCGTTTTTCTGAAATTTGAGTCAAAGGGCATTTCGAGTATACTCGAGCAGGGCTCTAATTGACATACACAACTTGCTCTCTTGGCTAGAGCTTAAAGTGGCCAAAATAATCTGGACACCGGGTCATTCAGGTGTTAAAATAAGCGAGGAAGCTGACAGGATGGCAAAACAAGCCACTACAGATGGTCAAACAATAGCGATTAAGCGCTCAGAGAAATTAAAAAAAGAGTTATCTCGATCTAAAGGATAGCACAGGCCGAAAAAATTTGGCATGTGTCGGTGTCGAGGCCTGCCACCATTTTATTTCGATAAATGAGGCTTTTCTAAGCATAATTTGCAACTACGCTTATAGTCCATCAGCTCTGGTATATGCGGTAGCTTTAATTTAAGAAAATCACAATTTTTCTTCGTCTTTTGGGATATATCTTCAAAAGTGGTCAACCAATTTTGGTAATCCTTTCGGAATTAAATAGTTACATGTCTCTTTAAAAAAGCGAATTTTCTGTAATTTTTTTTTTGGCCAAATGAAGAAGCCAATCGAAAATTTGTAAAGTAGGTCTTATAAAATTAGATCCGAAATACAAAATAATTTTTTTTTGAATCAATCGAAAACAAAATGGCTGTGCAGCATTTCTTCGTAGGCCCTTTTTTGTTGAAGGGGGTCCATGGCCGGACAGCTAACGTCCTTAATTTTTGATGTAGAACAAAAAATTAAGTTTGGTTAGTTTCTACACATCAACAGCTATCGACACACGTAGGATTTTTTCGATATATTAATTTTTTGCAAAATGGTGAGTGATTGTAAAAAAATAACATTTTCACGAATAAAAAACTTCACAAAATTGTTGATAAAAAAAGTAAGCAATATCAATTACGTGTGTCGATAGATAAAGGTATTGTGAATATACTGTCGAGATTTCAGATCGATCGGTTAAGATTTGTTTGAGTTATGTGTCCGGCAGTCTCAAAGAAAGTGGTTTCGAGAAAAATGCGTTTAAAGTTTTAAGTTTCAAGGGGTATTAGATAGTCGGGACACCAACCCGACTATAGCGTTCTCTCTTGTTTTCAGCACAAGTTACCCTTGCTTTAAACTTATTTATACATGGCCCCAAATATTCGTAGGCAACGCCCATGTGAATATGAGGCATCGCCGCAGAATGAAAAATTTCGACCCTTAGACACTTTTGTCGGATTCTATCTTATGGTATGTTATTTTTAAGACCCTAAGGGATTTTTTAAGCGAAAAAAATGTTTTTCGATTTTTTTAAAATTTTACTCAGATGTTCCCCCTTAACCTAAAGAGAAGGTGGGCGCATTCAAAATTTTAAAGTCACAGCAAAGTTTAAAAATCTTAATTTGTGAACAGCGTTTAAAAATTAAATAAAAATATTTTCTTCTCAATGCATTTTTGACCCAAAGTTACCATATGTCCATAACACTCATCAGATTATTGTAAATTGTTTTGAAATTTTTAAAATGGTTTTTTTCACTTTCTTCCCATTGACCATTCACAAACTGTGCCCAAACCTGTCACTATTTTACGTAACTCATAACTATTTTCACCCGTTACCCGTAGAGTAAAAGGGTATATATTCGTGCAAAAGTATGTAACAGGGAGAAGGAAGCGTTTCCGACCCTATAAAGTATATATATTTTTGATCAGGATCACTAGCCGAGACGATTTAGCCATGTCCGTCTGTCTGTCCGTCTGCCTGTCTGTCCGCCTGTCTGTCCGTATGAACGCTGACATTTTGGAAAATACAAAAGCTATAAGGTTAAGATTTCCCACACATATTCTTGGGCTTCCTAAGCAGCGCAAGTTTATTTCAGCCGAGCGCCACGCCCCTTCCAACGCCCATAATCGCCCACTAACGATTTTAAAATGCAATTTTTGTTGTGTATATTTATACCTATCGAAATGTAGAAGACATTTTTCAAATCGGACCATTCATTAAAAAGTTATGCGAAATAAAAAAAATTTGATATATCCATATCCATATCCCTCGCACTCCCTTTAGCTGAGTGACGGGTATTAGATAGTCGGGACTCCAACCCGACTATAGCGTCCCACCGGGAAAATTCCTCTGGAAAATAATATATTTTCATCAGGTTTCTCCATACAAGCGGAAGGGACTAAACCTCATTCACCCCTTACATTTCTTCCGTCTCTGGTTTCGAAATACACGGGGGTGACACAAAAAGTAAGGGGGAAATGAGGTTTCTATGTGGTTTTCCAAAGGAATTTCAAATTCCCTACACCGTCGCCTGCTAAAAGATACAGGATTTCCAACATTTTCTTCTAAAAGGAAGAGGATTTCCAACACACAAAGAACCACCTTCTCACTTTCCCGGTGGGGTTCTCTCTTGTTTTCAGCACAAGTTACCCTTGCTTTAAACTTATTTATACATGGCCCCAAAAATTCGTAGGCAACGCCTATGTGCTTATATTCAAAGCAAAACTACTTAGACCGTACAGAATTATGTTATTTAAAATTGTTTATCAAAATAAAATGGTGGCAGGCCTGGTTGTCGGCCTGTGTTATTTATTCAAAGGTACTTAGTATTGTAGTTACAAATAAAACTTATTTCTGGTAAAAATTTCATGTTAAAAGAAGTTGTAGTTATTGAAAAATTAATAAAAACATGTCGCCTTTGCAAAAAAGTGGCAGCACTGTCGTGAAAATTGTCCTATTTTTTGCCGGATAAAAAGCCGGCTGTGAAGAAGAAGACATGTGTAAAATTAAACAAGGATTCTAAGGATTTTTGTACTCTAGAGCAAGAGTTCGTGCAGATGACATTTTGGTTCGCTTTTAAAATTCTTACCAATTTTATACCCGTTACTCGTAGAGTAAATGGGTATATTCGGGGGTGTCACAGAAAACCATTCCAAACAAATTTCCCCCGAATAGCAAATCTCGGTGTCACTGAAGTCATTTTTGACGGTTTCTAAAACCTCCGTATTTTGCCGCACGTTTTGATAAAATTAACCAACTTACAAATGTTTCCCAATAATATAACTTTATTTAAGACAACTGTAATAAATTTTATGAACATGCATACTACGTCTTTTTTATTTACTTCGGGTTATATTTAAAAATATGTTTTTTATAAAAACTCTTGAAAAAATTAGCTAAAAAAAATCCGTCGGCAAACCGTCCAACCTGACAGTGTTACCAATTAGCTCGAACTTTTAAATACCAAATTTCGAAGTAGTTATCGAAATGTTGTGTTAACGAATTATTTATTCAAAGGTACTTAATATTGTAGTTAATAGTGAAACTTATTTCTGGTAAAAATTTCATGGTAAAAGAAGTTGTAGTTATTGAAAAATTAATGAAAATATACCGCCTTTGCAAAAAGATGGCAGCACTGTCGTGAAAAATGCCCCATTTTTGCCGTATAAATGTGAAGAAGAAGAAGACATGTAAGTAAAAGTAAACAATTTTTGTTTATTGTTAATTTAAACTAATAAACGTTGCTAATTTTTAAGAGTAAACGTAGGTTAGCAGCACAAGATGCCATATTCTTGCGATTCATTCGCGAAAATATCGACATTGCCAAAGTATTTACTCAGGGCGGCCGCGTTCTTGTGACCACTGCTTGGAAGGACCTGGCCAATAAGTTAAATCCCCATGCATACCATGTAAATCCGCTTCTAAGGATTCTCCTCTGCATCCTAGCAGTTTATGTCTTCGCAAGTACTCTAGAGCAAGAGTTCGTGCAGATGGCATTTTGGTTCGCTTTTAAAATTCTTACCAACTTACAAATGTAAATAAACCAACGCAGACGCTGCAAACAGCTGTTCAGGGCTGCAATATGTAGCCTGGCGGGTAATTCAAATTTTTCATTTTTTCTTTTATTGTGTACAATATGCGCTTTAAACAAGTATCCTTTTTGTAACTTTGCAAGAAAAACATAAATTAAGTTTAAAACTTATTGAAATATTGTCAAAATATGTCAAATGAAATTTGATAATTATTGAATATTCGATTTTTAGTGTATGCATCCAGTCCTGGTCGTTTTTCGGTAAATTTTCCGAAAAAAGGAAATCTCTCGCATTTCTGTGACACAAACGGTTTTGATCGGTTGGTTTCTAAACCAACCGTCCCCAAATCCGCCCCCGGTTTCTGTGAATCCACCCATAATTTATATTTCTCCATAATTCTCTAGTTGGGACTCCAATTTTATTATCGTGTTTATCTAAAACAATTCAAATTTTTTAAGGTGTTTGTTCGTTAATATTTTTAATTTCATTTCATAATTTCATTTTTGTTTGGCTAGTTCAAGGTCATGGATCCATGTAATAAAACACAGTTTTCTTTTAAATTGTTCTCAATATATTTCGGTCCCGCATCGGAGTCCGTCTTCAGGGGCTAGCAACAACACACAAATTATTGAGCCAGCCAAACAAAACATAAAGTACAAAACAGGTCGCCAAAAACAAAAAAAAAAAACATAATTTTAATTTCTTTTACAAATGTATATGTTTTATTTTATTTTATAGATATGTCTATGCCAACCTGTTTTGAAAATTCGGAGACTTATTTTGACTCGGTTTTGGAGTTTCTGTGCACATATTCGTGGATTTATCGCAAGGCTAATGTAGCTTGTATAGCTACAATTGACATGATGCCGATTGAATTTAAAAAATATTTTCTTGAAATTTCAAATGACAAGTTGAATGCGTTTCCTTTTATTGGGAAAAAAATCGACGATTGTCCGTACAAAGTTCGAAATTTCAGACAAAAATTGGATTTTTTGACACCAAAATTTAGTGTGCCTAAGACTTTTGAAATTACTAAAATGCCTAGAAACCAAAAAGGTATATCATCAAAGAAAATTCAGGAAATTAAACAATTTGCCGCTCACATTTTCGACCATTGTGCAGACGTCCAAGTCGTAGTTGACTTGGGAGCGGGCTTGGGTTATCTAAGCCAAGCATTTTACGAACTGAAACCAAATTGCATTATACTTGGCTTGGAAGCTAATATGACGCGCGTAGAAAACGCTCGCCAACGATGTCTTCGATTATTACCACCGAATTCCGAAAAGTCAATTAAGTACCAACAAATATTGGTTAACGCGGACTCTGAGGCTTATATAATTGAAAAAACGTCAGAGCTCGCTGACAAGAATGGCTGTCCCGAACTAAATATCATTTCAATGATTGGTTTACACGCTTGTGCCGACTTAAGCATAAATGCAATGCGATTATTTTTGAAAATGCCCCGGGTTCAGTGTCTTCACATTATGCCCTGCTGCTATCATAAGCTTGATGTCGTTAGCCACGACGAAGACACCGATGCAACAGTATTTGCGAATTTTCCGTTGAGCGCTGCTTTAAGAAAGTCAGTTAAAAACTGTCTAACACCTCCATTCTTGAATCGACCATTTCTTAGACTAGCTTGTCAGCGTTCAAGCTTTCACTGGTGGCGTAACAGTACTGAGGGTGCACATAAAGAACACGGTGACCGCTTGTACATGCGAGCGATGGCAGAGGCCATCCATCAGTCAAACGAATTTGTGAAACCTAGGACAAATGTTGTAACCACGCCCAACAGCCAAATCAACTTTTTCGAATTAAAGAGAAGGTTTCAGTTGCTAGCAAAGGGCACTGGATTGTCAGTCGAGTGGAAACCCTCACACAATGTTAGATTTTTGGAGATAGACGCTAAGTACACAAACGGAGAGGGACCAAAGCTTGCCGAGGGACTGACATGCTTGCAAGTAGCCATGCAGGTAATTTTTCAGATAATTATAAACGGTTTAGTTTAACAATAATTTTCGTTCTTATTCTTGTCGTTGCATAGCAACTATGTGAAAACGTGGTGTTATTCGACCGTTTGTGTTACTTGCAGGAAGAGGCAGAAAACAAGAAGCTCCCTGTTAAGGTGCGATACGATGTTCTGTTTGACAAGAAGATATCTCCGCGATGCCACGTTATGGTTGCCGAAAAGTTGTGATTAACTTGTGTTTTTCCTTTTCTTGCCACTAGTACGAAATAATTGATGGCCGAGAACTGAAAAAAATATGACATTATTAATTTAAATATACAAAATTCTAATTAAGAAAACATACAAACAACGAACATCCAAATCCACTGATTGACACAATTTTGACAATTTAGACAATTTATTTATTATTATTATTATCCTAGCGCAGCAAGTTTACACTTATATTTGTAGCACTAGTCACATTGAATTCGAATAGCAAATCTTGGTGTCACAGACGTCATTTTTGACGGTTTCTAAATCCCCCGTACTTTGCCGGACGTTTTGATAAAATTTACCAACTTACAAATGTTTGTCAAAAAAAAAACCTTTATTTAAGACAACTCTAATGAATTTTATGAACTATCTGCATACTACAAATTTTATATTTACTTCGGCTTATATTTAAAAATATGCTTTTTATCAAACCTCTCTGTTTGGGCGGGGGTGGCTTGATTGCAAAATCTGAAAATCCCAGGAAGAAATGCGCGATGATCCGCTCCGAAATAATGGCCAAAAATACGGGTAGAAAAAAACTTCGGGTTTATTGCACGACGTGCGTCTGTTTATTTGGTCACTTGAAAAATAAGCATAGTGGCTCTAAGCTTAGTGGCTCCAGAGCAGAGCGGAGAGTTTCGGGAGATTTGGAGAGGGAGAGCGAAGGGCAGTGCAAGCGAGCGAGATATGGAAATCTGAAGAAAACTGCCGCTTGACACTGCCTCCCGAAATTAAACGCCCTTTTGGCGTGAACATTCTCCCCCCCCCCTTGCGAGGACATCCGTAGCAAGAACCTCAGGATAGTAGACTCAGGTACATGATGGAAGCGAAGATCGGTGGACCTTGTGTAGCAGCGTGTGGTGGCCCTTTCCACACTTGTGGCAGTGATGATCACTGCGGCAGGAGTCCTCGGAATGATCGTGGGCCAAGCAATTGAAGCAGTACTTGTGGATACGTACTTCCTGGAGCCGTTTCTCAACACTAAGCCGCAGAAAGCGGTGGCATTTCCGTAGCGGATGGATCTTATGGCAGACTCGGCATGGGTAGGACTGTATACCTCGGGAACGTCTGCGATCCAAGGCGGGATATGGAACCCAATAGTTGGAATCATCTGCATTGGTGAGAGGTACTTTTTGTACGTGGTTCGGAATGGCTGATTTGTGAGTTGTATGCGCGTTGACAATTTGCGCGGAATAAGAGGAAATACTGTGTTGTATTGAGGTGAACTTTGCCCTTGGAGCGTCGGATGGTAACGAAGTCCTTGTAGAAGTACTGCTTGGATGCAACAGCGTATGATGCCGACTTTGGCAAATGAAGCAGTTTTGGGCGCCTATGCAATCCTGCAATTTATGGCTGGTTGCAAAGCAATTCGAGCACAACTAGGCTGAACAATCATTTACCGTCATTTTTTGAAAGCGTGGACATATACGCACGGGATGGTTCTTTTTTGAACATAGATTGCAAACTTTGGGTATTGGAACTACCCTCGTAGTGAAGAATTTATTCTTGGCAATTCTGCCATCCGATGTGTCTCTTTGGGCTGGACATGTAGTGAATGAGCAGACCGGATGCTATCGACGGCCTCTAGAGTTCGATGGCGCTCAGTTAAAAAGGAATTAAGTTCGAGCCAAGTAGGAATTTAAGCTTTATTGTTGATGGATTGCTCCCATAATGAGAGCGTGAGCTTTGGTAGCTTTGTGGAGCAAATGTAGACTAGAATAGGGTCCCAATTCTCAATTTGAATGCTGGATAGTTTAAGGGCAGTTAAACACCCTTGAATAGTGTTTTGTAGTTCCTTCAAGGCATCTCCAGACTGTTGTGGTATGGATTGCACATTGAACAATGTTTTTAGGTGGCTGTTCACCTGAAATCGCTTGTTTTCGAAACGCTCAGTTAGATTTGTCTAAGCTGAGCGGAAGCCATCATTCGTGAGTGGGGACTTGGAAACTATAGAATGAGCTTCGCCACTAGTTTTGGCATTTAAATGGTACAGCTTTTCAACAGGCGTGAGACTCGGATTGTCTATGTAGATCGCCGTGAAAAGGTCCCGGAAAGTCGGCCAGCGCAGATAATCGCCTGAGAAAACCTCCGTATTGATCGGAGGAAGCTGACAGCCAAACGAAATATAGTCTTGGGGTGACGATGCTGGAGGTTGAGATGATTTGGGGGAGCCCTGTTGCATTTGCTCGAGGATCTGAGCAGCAAATCTTTCGTATATGGAATACGTTTCGTTATATTTCGCCTTCAGGATGGATTTGGTGTCTGCGGTGCTGTCACCCGCAGCCACAATGCACTCGGAGCATGTGTCATATGCATCATTCACCTTTTGCCATAAGGAACTGACATGCTCGCGACGGATTTCACATGCGGATAACGTTGGTGTGGGTGCACCCGGAAAGTTTAAAGTGGCTTCAAAATGGCTCAGAGTGTCAGCTGTGACAATAAATTTATTTAAAGCGGATTTTGCTTGAGAAGCCATTACGGACAGGAGTTTAAAATTTATTGCGAAATCGTTTACACTGAAATTATTGTGAATTGGAATTTGGGAACCAATTGAAAGTTGGAGGGATATACGGTCACACTGGATTGTGTGGAGGAAACTGTGTGGCGATTTATTTTATTTTCATTTTTTCGAAATAATTTTGAAAATAAGTATTTAAGTGTATGCACAAAATAAATAATTATTAAATTATGCAACGGGAAAATATGGTCACACTGGTACACGGATAGACAAAAATAATAATTGTTTAACAATATTAAAATTTGGATTTATGGATTTTTTTTAATTATTGTAATCACTTGACCCACTGTGCGCTGCAGAATACTTGGAGAGTACGTAGCTGTGTGTATGTATGTATGTGGGTAGCTAACAGCTGGATATTGGAAGTCACCGATTGCGGGAGTTCTGGAGACTTATTGCGATTAGCGGAATAGCGTTGAAATGCAAAATATGTTTGCGGGATTTTATTGAAACAAAAATGTATGTAGATGAAGTGGACTGTATTTTGGAATATTGATGTAAAAATATATGCACGCAGCATACACAGTAAGATCACAAAAGCTGCCAATTTCGGCGGATCACTTTGATTTGGAAATATTCACTGTGGCTGGATTATATTTTATACACACGGAAAATTTTGTTTATAGACCACGAATATAAATTTAAAAAAATAAATGTTTGTGTTATTAGGGTCTTGGATTTGATTTATAAATGCAGAGTAGTATAAGTGGACTGTATTAGAATATTTATGTGAAGTTATACGCGCAGCAGGAACACAGTAAAAAATGCAGAGTGCAATTTTCGCGGAACAATTTAAAAAATCGTAAACTTTTACTGTGGCTGGGTAATATTTTTAGACACAGTTCGAGTTTTTAGGCATTATATTTATTATTTAAATAAATTGGCACTGCGGATTTGGAAATGTGTGAACGGCAATGAAATAATTTCGAGTGTACGAAATTTCGGTAACGGAATAAATGTAAAAATAAACAAAAGGAATTTGAATATATATTAAATGCCGTTGCGTCGGATTTAATCGCTTTTCGATTTAGACTAGAAATCCTACAACAAGTTGAACGAAATGGGGTTCGAACCACTGGATGTATGACCGGCAAATAATAGTAATAAGTGGAACTTACCTGGAGCGGTCCAAGCCACCGTAGGTGCTGGAGATAATCAACGGAAAAAACCAGGAGTCGAAGTCCGAAGATCCGGCCCGAAGGACCAAAATGTTGGGGCGGGGGTGGCTTGATTGCAAAAGCTGAAAATCCCAGGAAGAAATGCGCGATGATCCGCTCCGAAATAATGGCCAAAAATACGGGTAGAAAAAAACTTCGGGGTTATTGCGCGACGTGCAGAGCAGAGCGGAGAGTTGCGGGAGAGTTGGAGAGGGAGAGCGAAGGGCAGTGCAAGCGAGCGAGATATGGAAATCTGGAGAAAACTGCTGCTTGACACTGCCTCCCGAAATTAAACGCCCTTTTGACGTGAACACTCTTGAAAAAATTAGCTAAAAAAATCCGTCGGCAAATCGTCCAAACTTAGAGTGTTACCAATTAGCTCGAACTTTAAAATACCAAACTTCGGAGTAGTTATCGAAATGTTGTGTTACCGAATTATTTATTTAAAGGTACTTAGTATTGTTGTTAAAAATAAAACTTATTTCTGGTAAAAATTTCATGTTAAACAAAAGAGAACGCTATAGTCGGGTTGGTGTCCCGACTATCTAATACCCGTCACTCAGCTAAAGGGAGTGCGAGGGAGATGGATATATAACATTTTTTTGATTGCGAATAACTTTTTAATGCATGTTCCGATTTGAAAAATGTCTTCTACGTTTTGATAGGTATAAATATACACAACAAAATTGCATTTATACTTCTCGGAAATCTTTAAAGGTGTGGGCGCCAGACACATTTTAAAATCGTTAGTGGGCGATTGTGGGCGTTAGAGGGGGCGTGACCCCTTTTTGAAATAAACTTGCGCTGCTTAGGAAGCCCAAGAATATGTGTGGGAAATCTCAACCTTCTAGCTTTTGTAGTTTCCGAGATCTCAGCGTTCATACGGACAGACACACAGACGGACAGACGGACAGACAGACGGACAGACGGACATGGCTAGATCGACTCGGCTAGTGATCCTGATCAAGAATATATATACTTTTTGTGGTCGGAAACGCTTCCTTCTACCTGTTACATACTTTTGCATACAATATACCCTTTTACTCTACGAGTAACGGGTATACAAATGTTGAAGTTATTGAGAAATTAATAAAAACATGTCGCCTTTGCAAAAAGGTGGCAGCACTGTCGTGAAAAAGTCCTATTTTTTTGCCGGATAAGAAAGAAGAAGAAGAAAACATGAAAGTAAAACTAAACAATTTTTGCTTATTATTAATTTAAACTAATAAACGTTGCTAATTTTCAAGAGTAAACGTAAACGTAAACGATTCATTCGCGAAAATATCGACATTGTCAAAGGTTACGCGAGTCGGGATACCAGGTCCCTATCATTAGCAGCCACACGCGGTCTCGAACGGATGCCCGGTCGCCCTAGTAAGGAAAAAGGACGGTTCCACCCACGTGTGATGCCGGCCTCTTCGAATTTAACGTGATGCCGTTTGGCTTGACCAACGCGCCAGCGACCTTTGAGCGTCTAATGGACGGACCTACCTGGAAATCCACACTGGATTACCTCGACGACATCATTGTGCACTCTCGTACAGCGGAAGACCATCTGGACCACTTGCAACAAGTCTTCGATAAATTGCAAAGCGCAGGTCTAAAGCTGAGTCCCCGCAAATGTCATTTCTTCCGAAGCGAGGTTAGTTACTGGGGCCACATAGTTAGCCAAGAAGGTTTAAGGGCGTGTCCGGAAAAGATTCGAAAAGTCATCGCTTTGTCACCCCCTCGTAACAAAAAAGAAGTACGATCCTTCGTGGGCCTCTGTTCCCACTACCGCAAATTCATATCGGATTTCGCCACCATCGCTCGCCCGCTACATGAACTAACAGAAACTAAGCGTGCCTTCACATGGACCTCATCGGATCACGATGCCTTTGAAACGCTTAAAATTAAGCTCACAACACCGCCCGTTCTTACGTTTCCCACTTCTAATGGTGTATTCGTTTTGGATACAGATGCGTCAAACCATGGCGCGGGCGCTGTGCTCAGTCAACAACAAGAAGGACAGGAGCATGTACTGGAGTATCACAGCAAATCATTTAATGCTGCTGAACGCAACTATTGCGTAACTAGGAGAGAGCTGCTAGCCGTGGTTTTGTCTACCAAACATTTCCATCACTACTTATATGGGCGGAAATTCTTGCTGCGCACGGACCACTCGTCCCTCCGATGGCTGTTCAACTTTCGGGAACCTGAGGGACAACTCGCTCGCTAGATTGAACGCCTCCAGCTATACAACATGGATATCCAGCACCGCAGTGGCAAGCTGCACGGTAACGCTGACGCCCTGTCTCGCCGCCCCTGTGGTGAATGCCGCATATGCACTAAGGCAGAACAAATCGATGGTCAAGGGATTTTGTTCTTACAGGCCCAACCAGTCGACATTGCTATCAGCCAGGAAAAAGATCCCACTTTATCGTTAAAAACCGGAGAACGACAAACTAAATCCACAACAAGGAGTGAGAGCCCCGAGACAAAAGCGTATTGGCACTTGTTCGAACACCTTTTCATGGAAAGGGGTCTTCTAATGATTAAAACCAAAACAGCGGACGAAGCCTTGGTAGTATCTCGCTCTCTTGAGGAGGAAGCTCTGCGCGGCGCTTACAACTCTACCACCGGCGGATACTTCGGAATTAAGAAGGCAGTCGCCAAGCTCAAGCCACGTTACTTTTAGATCGGACAGACTGCTGACGTAGCCCTTTGGTGCGTACGCTGTACCGAATGCAATGCCAGAAAAGGATCTACTCGCCGTACAGTGGGCCAACTACAACCCCGCGTCCTAGGTGCTACATTTGAACGACTTGCGATCGACATACTCTATCCTCTGTCAACTACCGCTAACGGAAATCGCTACATCGCTGTGGTGATGTGCAGAAGTAGCACCAAATGGCCGGAGTGCATAGCTCTGCCCAACCAAACCGCCGAAACGGTAGCTCGAGCACTCATCCAAGAAGTGTTCTGCCGTTTTGGTGCCCCATTTATCCTTCACTCGGACCAAGGCCGCAACTTCGAATCCGAGGTATTCCAAGCTTGCCTACGCCTCCTCGACGTGGAGAAGACTCGCACCACACCGCTACACCCTCTATCGGACGAACACCCAACTGTTGCCGCTAGCTCTCTGGGCCTATCGCTCTGCTCCGCATGAGGCAACTGGGTTTTCACCGTCGTTACTGATGCTGAAACGGGAACTCCGGCTACCGAGCGAACTGCTGTATGGACGACCAGCCCCTCATCCGGATAGTTATCCCGCCTACGTGGAACAATTGCAAAATCGCCTCCGACTCACACAACAGATTGGACGACGAAACTTGATGGCAGCCGCTAACGTTAACAAGTTACGCTACGATCGCATCCAGTTGAATTCACCGTTGGAGAAGAGGTTTGGCTCTACTCCCCTACACGAAGAGTGCGCCGATGCCCGAAGCTGCAGTCTGATTGGATTGGACCCGCCGTCACTCCTACCTGGTATACGAGATACGACTACCAGGGAAGCGTGCCACCAAAACCGTACATGTCAACCGATTGGCCCCATACCGAGGCCCAAGTCCAGCCGTACTCAGCCAGGAGACTTGAGTCTGAGAGGGGGTAATGTAACGAAAGCCGCCGAAAACCTTGGGCTTTCGATAATCGGCTAGGTGGCAACGCTTCAAGCAGCGCCAAAATGTGACTTTGACAGCCCGGCTGCCTGGTCTCTTTATTTTTCTCTCTGTTTCCTTATTCCTTGATTCCCTTTTTCTTCCTTCTTCTGGTGAACAAGATCCGAAAAGCACATGGCGCCTCGTGCTCATTTTAAGCACAACACCCAATAAAACTGCGAAATAACTAAAACTATGCGTGTGTTCTGGTCGGGCTTAGGCGAGGGAGTGGGCATTGGCGGGATCGTGACCGCGCACCGATCTAAAAGAAGTTCCACTCGGCTTTCCGTGACGAGATTCCGCTCTTCCACGGCGACAAAAACGTTACAATATATTTATTTCACATTCCAGCCAAGTAATATATCGTACCCACTTACATAGTTGTGTTATTATATTGACCCGAGGTATGGTTCTCCGTCCAACTTCCAAATCGTTAAAACCGAAACGCATTAAACAGCATCCGCATCTCTACCTAACTCGATTAACTTTCCAAACCTAGAAATAAAAATACTTATGATTATGTCGAAGCGTTTCATCCAAAAATAAAGTAAAATCTCAAGCAACGTTCCGATTCCACGCGTTCCGCATCCATTCCTTCTGATGCAGTCATATATACTCCAAGGCATATATCCATTTCACATTCCATCCAAGTTATATATCGTACCCACTTACATATTTTTGTTATATTGATTCGTGGTATGGTTCTCTGACCAGCTTCCAAATCGTTAAGCCGAGACGCATTGAACAGCGACAGCATCCACGTCCCTGTTCTTTTTCCGTCAGTGTAAGTTCAGGCTCCTACTCGAGCCTACCACCTATTGGTGAAGGTGAGGAACCTAAAGTTCAGTTAACCGTCCCATCAGCCAGAACATCCACCCGGGCCAGAGCCAAAGCGAGTCGTCACTGCCCACCAAAAAGGCAGGACCTAGTAAAAGCTTAGCTCCATCCATAAAGATCAGCCGTCCTTCCAGGACAATCGGCGAAAAGTCCTTAACCCCTCTAAAACCCGTGAGAACCACTGCGTCACAGCCAGTTTTGTCCCTGCAAGTCATGAGATCAACTGCGAAAATGGCTGACGCTGAAGCTACAGCTGCCTTGACAAAATTCGTGGCTGTGACCGATAGGGTCAGTCAGTTCGAAACCAGGGTCAATACCCCAACAGACCCACCTCCGTCTGTTCACACTTATAAGGTCAGACTTTTGCAGATAAAGGCTCTTTGGGACAAGGTAGAGAAAGAGTACGAAACGTGCTCTGAGGTTCTTTCCATAGTAAATAGTACAGACACGATGGAAGTCATGCAAGCCAAGTATGACTACTGTTACTCTGTCTTTGAACGATGCGCTGCAACACTAAACGAAACGATTGAAAGAGCTAGCGTCCAACTGATTCCTGAACCGTCCACACCGGTGCCTCTGCCTAGTGGATGCCACGTACCTCCAATAGACAGTGAAATTTTCAGTGACGACTATGTGCATTGCCCGACGTTTCGATACCTTTTTCCGCCATCTATGTCCAAAATCCGAGGCTTTCCGGTGTTGAAAAGTTGTTCCACCCCAACTCGAAAACGAGCGGAGAAGCAAAGTCTATTGTGGCATTATCACCATTGACTAACGAAGGGTTTGTTACGTCGGCATATTAGTGCCCCAGTCCTGAGAAGGACTTCTCAATAGGCTTCTGATTACACATGCACGTTCGCTTTGCGACTGTCGTTAAATTCTTATGGTTATTGTTAGCGTTGCCGTTTTTGTTTTGTTTTTTCAATGCTGTTGTTTCTTTTAATTTATTTAATTGTTAGCGTTGCTCTTTATACCCTTGCAGAGGGTATTATAATTTCAGTCAGATATTGTAACGCAGTGAAGGAGACGTTTCCGACCACATAAAGTATATATATTCTTGATCAGCACCAATAGCCGAGTCCATCTAGCCATGTCCGCCTGTCCGTTTCTATGCGAACTAGTCTCTCAGATTTAAAGCTATCGCAATGAAACTTTCCCAAAAGTCTTCTTTCTATTGCAGGTAGCGAGCGAGCCGGATCGGACCACTATATCTTAAGGCTCCCATACGAATAATCAAACAAATATAAGAAAATTCATTGTAATTTTGCAGGAAGTAGGCGTTTTGATTTCTGACAACTTAAAAAGGTATTTCTTTTATCTGCAAGGGTATATAAGCTTCGGCTGGCCGAAGCTAGCTTCCTGTCTTGTTTTGTTTTGTATTTTCAGTGCCGTGGCTGATAGTTTTTTGGCTTCATTTATTTTATTGTTTTGCACTTAATACCGGGTTTTTTCGGGCCAGTTAGAGGCAGCGGTTACGATCATGTCTAACGCGTGTCCATGATCCCGACGGCGTTGTACGGATTTCTTATACATTCTGAGTCCCCGGAGGGCTATAAGGACCATCACTGTGTTGATACACAGTGATCAAACACAATACATTAAACACTTTTACTATCTCGTCCTTGTGATTTATCACTTCGACAATGTTAATGACGTTGGCAGTGTTGCCTTCCGCCTTCGACACTTTGGATCCCATTTCGTACCTAAGTGTTCCCATCTAGGTACTCATTTCCCCTTGCTTTAGCTGACTGGCCCACTTTTGGATTTAGCTCTCGGGTTCATATCTGTCTCTTGTTGCTTTACTGACCGCTATATTTCTCCATTGAATTGCCCAATTGATGCATTATATTGCATTGTGCAAATTTTGGTCTTTTTTTCTTTCGCAACTTTACGGACTGTGGCCTCTGCTGCCCCCTTCTTTCCTCTCCTCCCGCCATAACCGGCGCCCGTAACAGGTTTGAGTCTGCATGGGGAAATCTGCAGACTCGTTTCGAAAACAAGCGACTGATCGTCACTCTTCCCACTATTTCCCAAGAGTATGGCAATTCCCTAAAGCACCCGGGAGCACTGTCTTTTCGTCTTCCTGTGCTCCTCAAAGTTGCCGAAGCTGACGTTGGCTCTGTGGGAACAGTTCCTCCTCAACCCATTTATTTTTTTATACCCGTAATAGCCTATTCACATTAGTCAACATCTACCGTTTACTGTCTACCGTCTCAGACGGTCAAATTTGACAAGACAAACGGTTGAATATATTCCACCGTCAGCCCTTTGATGTTCCTATCCCATCTGTTTCAACTAATATTTTTAGTATATTTTGTGCCAAAAACCATAAAAAAAAACCGAAATTCAAAACGAAATGACTTAATGTCAACGAAAATAAAGTTCCAAACTGAAAACGCCGAGTTTCGCGCACCTTTAAGTTTTAAAGCGCACCCGCACAGTGTGGACCCCGGAGATGGAAGTCGCCATTGTGGACCTCAGGGGAGACCACATCGAAGATTTAAGGAGTCCATGTATATCAAATGATGGCCATGACCATGGGAGAACAAGACTTCGATGTATGGTGGACCGAAGTACGCACGAAGGTACAGAACCTCACGCGGAAGTCAACATAATATGCACTGGAATTTTTTTATTAGTAAATAATTAAAAAAAAAAAAATAGTATGTAACCGGGAGAAGGAATCGTTTCGGACCCTATAAAGTATATATTTTCTTGATCAGGGTCACTAGCCGAGTCGATCTAGCCATGTCTGTCTGTCCGTCTGTCTGTCTGTATGAACGCTGAGATCTAAATTCTAAATCTATAAAGTTGGGATTACACACACATATTCTTCGGCTTCCTACGCAGTGCAAGTTTATTTTAGCCGAGCGCCATACCCCCTCAAACGCCCACAATCGCCCACAAACGATTTTAAAATGTGTTTGGTGCCCACATTTTTAAAGATTTCGCAGCAGTTTTTTTGTGTTTATTTATACCTATATATTCGTTAAAAAGTTATCCCCAATCAAAATTTGATATCTCCATCTCCCTCGCACTCCCTTTAGCTGAGTAACGGGTATCTGATAGTCGGGGCACCCGACTATAGCGTTCTCTCTTGTTTATTTATTGGTTTGTTGTATCCTAGCGTTACAAGTTTTAGAAACTTATGAATTAATACGCTAGTCACTACGTGTTGATAATTATAGATAATTTATAGCTGAAAAGATTTCCTAAAAAAAATACATAGTAGTTTACAAAGGACTTACTTAAAAAATTTTTGTTTTATACTAAACTTATCTTTAATTGTTAGAGTTAATTATTTTTAGAAATTCTTTTAATTTAATTTGAAGCTGATTAACACTTTTTATTGATTTGAGAACGTGAGGCAGATCGTTCCACAGGCGCATTCTTTTATTAAATACTTATCTGGTTATAGAGTTGAACCCTACTTTTAATTTTTGAAAGTCCCGAGTGTCGCAATGGCCAAAGATTTCGACACAATAAAATAATGAGGGTATTTGGTACATTTTTTATTAGGATCTTAAGGTTTACTGGAAGAAAATGTTGGGATACTGACAACTTCCTTAACATTCCATATATTTTTCCTGTTGCTTTAGTAATATGTGTACTCCATTGCAAGGTATTGTTGAAAGTTACACCCAAGTTGACAGCATTTTGTACATATTCAATGGGAATATTATTGATTACTATACGGGGCAAGTTATTAGTTTCAAGTGTTTTTTTATAAATTATCAGGAATTTTGATTTACTAGGATTTAGTCCCATTTCTTTGCGCCCATTTATGTATTTTGTTTAATTCAGTATTACATAGTGGTATACAATGACACATCTCACATATAGGTCGACTTACATATATTTGTACATCATCTGCGTACATATGAACATTACAGTTTGACAGATTATTAGGCTGGTCATTAATATACACACAAAACATTAAAGGACCGAGCACAGATCCTTGAGGGACACCGCGCTCAATAGTTTTAAAAGCGGAAATGTCCGAACCTGACAGGGAGATACGACTTAAGTAGTACAACTGCTGTGGTATTAAAGTTGAAAATGTTACTGAGCTTGGTACAGAGAATCTGGTGGTTGACAGTGTCGAAAGCTTTGCTATGGTCTAAGAGCGTTAAGAAGGTTACATATCTTTTGTCAAGCTGCGTTCGGATATCCTCAACTATACCTGCTACTGCCGTGGTACAGCTTCTGTTCTTAGTGAACCCCGATTGTATCTTACTTAGCAGATTATTTTCATCAAAAAAAAATTGCATCTGGAATGCAATAAGTTTTTCAAAGACTTTGACAAAGAAGGGTAAAATAGATATGGGTCTGTAATCATTATTACTTTTAGCTATAGGTAAGATTTTATCAATTTTCCATGAACAAGGAAATGTTGACGTTATTGCAGTATTCATTACGTGAGTTATGTACTTAAGAACGCTAGGTAGTAAAATTCAAATAAATTTGGGACTAACACTGTCCAGACCTTTTAATACATCACAGCTATTAACACACACAAAGTTAAAGATATTATCACAGGATGGTTGCAGGTTCAGGTACTCAATGCACGAAGCTTCAGGTACATCTGATTGCGCAAACTTTGAATTTAACTCGTCAAGATCACCCTTAACAGTACTGTGTTGCTTTGTCTTTCCAATGCCTAAAATGCGCAGTTCAGCCCAAGTTTTTTTTGTGGAAGAAAAATTAGCGAATTTTTTGCTGCTAAAATTCTAGATGACACCATTGTACGTAGTTTTTTAAAAAAATTTTGCGTACTCGAAGTTTTATATCGCTTCCATCTTAAACATGCTTTGTCCCGCAGCTGAATGACTTTTCTAATATCGGCGTTAAACCATGGTTGTTGCTTAGGTCGTGTGATTTTACGTTTCAGTGGAACAGGCTTATCATAGAGATGTTTAATGTTAGTATTAAGAACGCATAATTGGTCCTCAACCTACTTAAGTCATTAAGCCTAGTACTCAGTTCGGCTAAGAGTATTACTAGTCGAAAAATATTAATCTTTTAGTGTGGCCGAAGTTTTCGGAGTTCATCCGCAATGCATGTAGCATGGTCTTACTCTCAACCAGCTCGGTTTGTTGACAAGCAGCAAAAGAAAACTGGCGCCAATTTTAAAATATTACAAAATGTTGAGCCCACCTGAGTCGCAAGCTTTAAATTTGCTGTTGGCATGGCAATATGTATTGCCGAAACTCCTGCAGGTGTTTTTCAGTGGTTTTTGGTGTTTTCCTTCCATTTATTATTTGTTATTGGCACACCGCTTCTGCACAAACACAGCCAAAGATCAAATTTTCTATTCTTTGAGCCGCGGCTAAAGGCGTTCATCGGAATTCATCCTCTAAATCTGGTATTTTTTTGGTATTTCCTTACTATTTCCTTAGCTCAACTGAGTACCGAGGTGGGAAAAAGTCCCAGCTAAAGGCGTTAGCTACCTATTTGCCTCTCGCTTACTCCTATGCTTAGCTAGCAGTTTTCGTCGTACTGAGTACTAGGCTTTAAGAAAGAATACGTCAAGTATTACAGCTGTTGGAAAAATGGGTAGGTATTTCACTGTTTACTATATCCAATCCGAGTGCTTTAAAGCTATTTAGCAGATTAGCCTCTTTTAAAATGTTGCTGTTCAGGTCCCCTGTGAGTATAACATCTGTATAAGACAAAGAGACGTCCGAAATTACATCTAACAGGTGGCTATAGTCTGTGTTACGGTTTGGTCTGTAGATGCATCCTATAAGAGCTTTTAAAGACATATGTTTGTTCGATACTTCGACAAAAATATATTCTATTAGGCTTTCCGTTGGATGTTTACAAATAATTTTGGCATTCAACCTATTTTGAACATAAATAATAACACCACCCCCGTGACTAGCACGATCAGAAAGATACAACACATAACCATCACAAGAAATAGACATATCACTAGTTTCAGCTGTTAACCAGGATTCTGACACACATATAATATCAACCTCAGAACTAGCAAAAATATACCTGAACTCATCCATTTTGTTTACCAGACTTTGTGCATTAAGATGTATAATTGTTAAGCCTTGGGCTTGTCTTTTTAATAGTCTAACCAAGCTGTGCGCAATAGATAAATCAATAAAGTGCTATTCTCAATTTGGAAAATGGAAAAAACCCTACAATTGGATAAGTTAAAGAAGGATATAGTTATACAAATTATTATCTCTAAAGATTATAAAATGCAAGACCGATTTTTAAGGGGATACGACCACAGCCCAAACCTTAAGAGCTACAGCAGCCAAATTTTTGCACAGTATTCCATTGGGGGCGTAGGCGCCCACTAAGATCCGACATGTCCCCCCAGTGGCCCCAAACAGCTCCAACATCCATATTTAGAGCAAAAAAGTATTAGATGTACTCAAGCTTAACTTCTAAAGGGGTTGGAATTTCGAAATTTGGATTTTGCAGAATTTTAGGTCTTGAAAAGGCCTAATTAAAAATCTAAAAGAAATTTCGATATCCCCCATAATTTGGGGGCTACATTTAAAATTAACTTTTCGATTTTAAAAATCTAAACCGCTGCTCCGATCAAGATGATTTTTGGATCATTAGTTATTCTATGGCCCAAATGCTTAAGTTTTATTTTTCAAGTTTTTAACATTTTTTAAAGTATTTTTAACGAATTTATATAGATTTTCTAAGTTATTGCGTTGCATTTTGTGGGAGCCTGCCGAGAGAGCGAAACCCAGAGAGCGGATGCCAAGAGAGCGACGGCCGAGAGAGCAACACCCAAGGAAACTGACGAGGGGGAGGGGTAGTGCTGTGTGGAATGGGGCAATTTAAGTTAAAATTTGTTTTGGATTTTAAAAACTTAAGCTGCTGTTCCGATCAATATGATTTTCGATCAATAGTCAGTCCTGTGGATCAAATGCTTAGGTTTTATTTTTAAAAAAATATTTTTCATTTTGTAGCAGAAGTAAGAGCCTTATTTTATTTCCACCAAGGAAGAAAATAAAAAATTACTACAAATTCTGTAAGCAAAGACAAAATGTTTCCAATTTAATTATTAATCTTAAGATTCGAACTTTTGACCAAATACGTATGTACATTTGTATATTTGGATATGTTTTGATTTGCTTATATGTACAATACATGTACAATACAATACATACACACAATTTGTGTGTATGTTTCTACTTGAAAGTAGATAATGTGCTTAAATACAAATAAAATCATTAATTTCCTTTCAGCCAATGCAAAATTTGTCGAGCTTAAAATTAATAATTATCAATCAAATGTGGAATCGGAAAATAATAAGTTACTTCGTTATTTTTGTATGAGATGCCAATCTTTTCGTGTGTGTACAAATGTTTTCGTTTCATTCAAAACAACAAATTTGAAACAATTTACAAACAAGTGTACATTTGTACGCAAATTAAAATTGCATTGATAATATTGTAACTGATAGAAAGTATACAAATTCAATACTTTTACATTGATCACATTCATCTCTAAAGATTATAAAATGAAAGACCGATTTTTAAGGGGATACGACCACAGCCCAAACCTTAAGAGCTACAGCAGCCAAATTTTTGCACAGTATTTCATTGGGGGCGTAGGCGCCCACTAAGATCCGACATGTCCCCCCAGTGGCCCCAAACAGCTCCAACATCCATATTTAGAGCAAAAAAGAATTAGATGTACTTAAGCTTAACTTCTAAAGTGGTTGGAATTTCGAAATTTGGATTTTGCAGAATTTTAGGTCTTGAAAAGGCCTAATTAGAAATCTAAAAGAAATTTCGATATCCCCCATAATTTGGGGGCTACATTTAAAATTAACTTTTCGATTTTAAAAATCTAAACCGCTGCTCCGATCAAGATGATTTTTGGATCATTAGTTATTCTATGGCCCAAGTGCTTAAGTTTTATTTTTCAAGTTTTTAACATTTTTTTAAGTATTTTTAACGAATTTATTTAGATTTTCGAAGTTATTGCGTTGCATTTTGTGGGAGCCTGCCGAGAGAGCGAAACCCAGAGAGCGGATGCCAAGAGAGCGACGGCCGAGAGAGCAACACCCAAGGAAACTGACGAGGGGGAGGGGTAGTGCTGTGTGTGATAGGGAGGGAAAGGGGCAATTTAAGTTAAAATTTGTTTTGGATTTTAAAAACTTAAGCTGCTGTTCCGATCAATATGATTTTCGATCAATAGTCAGTCCTGTGGATCAAATGCTTAGGTTTTATTTTTAAAAAAATATTTTTCATTTTGTAGCAGAAGTAAGAGCCTTATTTTATTTCCACCAAGGAAGAAAATAAAAAATTACTACAAATTCTGTAAGCAAAGACAAAATGTTTCCAATTTAATTATTAATCTTAAGATTCGAACTTTTGACCAAATACGTATGTACATTTGTATATTTGGATATGTTTTGATTTGCTTATATGTACAATACATGTACAATACAATACATACACACAATTTGTGTGTATGTTTCTACTTGAAAGTAGATAATGTGCTTAAATACAAATAAAATCATTAATTTCCTTTCAGCCAATGCAAAATTTGTCGAGCTTAAAATTAATAATTATCAATCAAATGTGGAATCGGAAAATAATAAGTTACTTCGCTATTTTTGTATGAGATGCCAATCTTTTCGTGTGTGTACAAATGTTTTCGTTTCATTCAAAACAACAAATTTGAAACAATTTACAAACAAGTGTACATTTGTACGCAAATTAAAATTGCATTGATAGTATTGTAACTGATAGAAAGTATACAAATTCAATACTTTTACATTGATCACATTCATCTCTAAAGATTATAAAATGAAAGACCGATTTTTAAGGGGATACGACCACAGCCCAAACCTTAAGAGCTACAGCAGCCAAATTTTTGCACAGTATTCCATTGGGGGCGTAGGCGCCCACTAAGATCCGACATGTCCCCCCAGTGGCCCCAAACAGCTCCAACATCCATATTTAGAGCAAAAAAGTATTAGATGTACTCAAGCTTAACTTCTAAAGGGGTTGGAATTTCGAAATTTGGATTTTGCAGAATTTTAGGTCTTGAAAAGGCCTAATTAAAAATCTAAAAGAAATTTCGATATCCCCCATAATTTGGGGGCTACATTTAAAATTAACTTTTCGATTTTAAAAATCTAAACCGCTGCTCCGATCAAGATGATTTTTGGATCATTAGTTATTCTATGGCCCAAATGCTTAAGTTTTATTTTTCAAGTTTTTAACATTTTTTAAAGTATTTTTAACGAATTTATTTAGATTTTCTAAGTTATTGCGTTGCATTTTGTGGGAGCCTGCCGAGAGAGCGAAACCCAGAGAGCGGATGCCAAGAGAGCGACGGCCGAGAGAGCAACACCCAAGGAAACTGACGAGGGGGAGGGGTAGTGCTGTGTGGAATGGGGCAATTTAAGTTAAAATTTGTTTTGGATTTTAAAAACTTAAGCTGCTGTTCCGATCAATATGATTTTCGATCAATAGTCAGTCCTGTGGATCAAATGCTTAGGTTTTATTTTTAAAAAAATATTTTTCATTTTGTAGCAGAAGTAAGAGCCTTATTTTATTTCCACCAAGGAAGAAAATAAAAAATTACTACAAATTCTGTAAGCAAAGACAAAATGTTTCCAATTTAATTATTAATCTTAAGATTCGAACTTTTGACCAAATACGTATGTACATTTGTATATTTGGATATGTTTTGATTTGCTTATATGTACAATACATGTACAATACAATACATACACACAATTTGTGTGTATGTTTCTACTTGAAAGTAGATAATGTGCTTAAATACAAATAAAATCATTAATTTCCTTTCAGCCAATGCAAAATTTGTCGAGCTTAAAATTAATAATTATCAATCAAATGTGGAATCGGAAAATAATAAGTTACTTCGCTATTTTTGTATGAGATGCCAATCTTTTCGTGTGTGTACAAATGTTTTCGTTTCATTCAAAACAACAAATTTGAAACAATTTACAAACAAGTGTACATTTGTACGCAAATTAAAATTGCATTGATAGTATTGTAACTGATAGAAAGTATACAAATTCAATACTTTTACATTGATCACATTCATCTCTAAAGATTATAAAATGAAAGACCGATTTTTAAGGGGATACGACCACAGCCCAAACCTTAAGAGCTACAGCAGCCAAATTTTTGCACAGTATTCCATTGGGGGCGTAGGCGCCCACTAAGATCCGACATGTCCCCCCAGTGGCCCCAAACAGCTCCAACATCCATATTTAGAGCAAAAAAGTATTAGATGTACTCAAGCTTAACTTCTAAAGGGGTTGGAATTTCGAAATTTGGATTTTGCAGAATTTTAGGTCTTGAAAAGGCCTAATTAAAAATCTAAAAGAAATTTCGATATCCCCCATAATTTGGGGGCTACATTTAAAATTAACTTTTCGATTTTAAAAATCTAAACCGCTGCTCCGATCAAGATGATTTTTGGATCATTAGTTATTCTATGGCCCAAATGCTTAAGTTTTATTTTTCAAGTTTTTAACATTTTTTAAAGTATTTTTAACGAATTTATATAGATTTTCTAAGTTATTGCGTTGCATTTTGTGGGAGCCTGCCGAGAGAGCGAAACCCAGAGAGCGGATGCCAAGAGAGCGACGGCCGAGAGAGCAACACCCAAGGAAACTGACGAGGGGAGGGGTAGTGCTGTGTGGAATGGGGCAATTTAAGTTAAAATTTGTTTTGGATTTTAAAAACTTAAGCTGCTGTTCCGATCAATATGATTTTCGATCAATAGCACTAGTTTACAGCAAAAAAAGATAAACATTGAGACCAATTTTTTTTGATTAGTTTTGAGTTGCTGATCACGCTGAACAAATTAAAAAAAATTCCCAAAGAACCGTTCTGAAGATATTCGCAAAAATCCAGATTTTCGGCACTTCTTTTATAAAACCTAACAGATCTAAAAAACCATTAAACCAATAAACTTGTAACTTACAATATTTAAAAGGCAATATATGCACCTTTCCGAAATGCTATTATTCGTTGTGATCGGGTCGCAATTAATGGAGGTACAACCTGTAAAAGTTCAAAAAAAGTTTCATTTCTGGCGTTTTTTTGTTATAGCTAGTTTTCATTTAATTCAAAAAAATACAAATAAAAATGTTTAAATTATTTTGAGCTTTTAGATCTATAGGCCCTTTTGTTGTTAACGAGTTAAGGCCATATATTTGCAAATGGAGTGCAAATTCTAGGAGATATGCATTTTTTAGTGAAACAACCCATTTCCAAAAAATGCTTTTAAAGGCAAGTGGCCTGCTTTTGGTAGTTTGCTTTTTGACATATGAACAAAATAGGAGTATTTATTGTACATTAAGTAGTATACCTATACATATTTCAAATACATTTAAAGTACTTAAACAAAAATCGTACTCAAGCTTAACTTCTAAAGGGGTTGGAATTTCGAAATTTGGATTTTGCAGAATTTTAGGTCTTGAAAAGGCCTAATTAAAAATCAAAAAGAAATTTCGATATCCCCCATAATTTGGGGGCTACATTTAAAATTAACTTTTCGATTTTAAAAATCTAAACCGCTGCTCCGATCAAGATGATTTTTGGATCATTAGTTATTCTATGGCCCAAATGCTTAAGTTTTATTTTTCAAGTTTTTAAAATTTTTTTAAGTATTTTTAACGAATTTATATAGATTTTATAAGTTATTGCGTTGCATTTTGTGGGAGCCTGCCGAGAGAGCGAAACCCAGAGAGCGGATGCCAAGAGAGCGACGGCCGAGAGAGCAACACCCAAGGAAACTGACGAGGGGGAGGGGTAGTGCTGTGTGGAATGGGGCAATTTAAGTTAAAATTTGTTTTGGATTTTAAAAACTTAAGCTGCTGTTCCGATCAATATGATTTTCGATCAATAGTCAGTCCTGTGGATCAAATGCTTAGGTTTTATTTTAAAAAAATATTTTTCATTTTGTAGCAGAAGTAAGAGCCTTATTTTATTTCCACCAAGGAAGAAAATAAAAAATTACTACAAATTCTGTAAGCAAAGACAAAATGTTTCCAATTTAATTATTAATCTTAAGATTCGAACTTTTGACCAAATACGTATGTACATTTGTATATTTGGATATGTTTTGATTTGCTTATATGTACAATACATGTACAATACAATACATACACACAATTTGTGTGTATGTTTCTACTTGAAAGTAGATAATGTGCTTAAATACAAATAAAATCATTAATTTCCTTTCAGCCAATGCAAAATTTGTCGAGCTTAAAATTAATAATTATCAATCAAATGTGGAATCGGAAAATAATAAGTTACTTCGCTATTTTTGTATGAGATGCCAATCTTTTCGTGTGTGTACAAATGTTTTCGTTTCATTCAAAACAACAAATTTGAAACAATTTACAAACAAGTGTACATTTGTACGCAAATTAAAATTGCATTGATAGTATTGTAACTGATAGAAAGTATACAAATTCAATACTTTTACATTGATCACATTCATTTATTATATAGCTCTGCCAGTAGCCTTCTGATTCTCGCCCCTGAAGGATCTTCTAAAAAGGGTTTTACATTACAATATGGTCAAAGGGCGCCTTAGAACATATTACACTATGGTCAAAGGGGCCTTAGACCATATTACAATATGGTCAAAGGGGCCTTAGAACATATTACAATATGGTCAAAGGGGCCTTAGACCATATTACAATATGGTCAAAGGGGCCTTAGAACATATTACAATATGGTCAAAGGGGCCTTAGAACATATTACAATATGGTCAAAGGGGCCTTAGAACATATTACAATATGGTCAAAGGGGCCTTAGAACATATTACAATATGGTCAAAGGGGCCTTAGAACATATTACAATATGGTCAAAGGGGCCTTAGAACATATTACAATATGGTCAAAGGGGCCTTAGAACATATTACAATATGGTCAAAGGGGCCTTAGAACATATTACAATATGGTCAAAGGGGCCTTAGAACATATTACAATATGGTCAAAGGGGCCTTAGAACATATTACAATATGGTCAAAGGGGCCTTAGACCATATTACAATATGGTCAAAGGGGCCTTAGAACATATTACAATATAGTCAAAGGGGCCTTAGAACATATTACAATATGGTCAAAGGGGCCTTAGAACATATTACAATATGGTCAAAGGGGCCTTAGAACATATTACAATATGGTCAAAGGGGCCTTAGAACATATTACAATATGGTCAAAGGGGCCTTAGAACATATTACAATATGGTCAAAGGGGCCTTAGAACATATTACAATATGGTCAAAGGGGCCTTAGAACATATTACAATATAGTCAAGGGGCCTTAGAACATATTACAATATAGTCAAAGGGGCCTTAGACCATATTACAATATGGTCAAAGGGGCCTTAGAACATATTACAATATGGTCAAAGGGCGCCTTAGAACATATTACAATATGGTCAAAGGGCGCCTTAGAACATATTACAATATGGTCAAAGGGGCCTTAGAACATATTACAATATGGTCAAAGGTGCCTTAGAACATATTACAATATGGTCAAAGGGGCCTTAGAACATATTACAATATGGTCAAAGGGGCCTTAGAACATATTACAATATGGTCAAAGGGGCCTTAGAACATATTACAATATGGTCAAAGGGCGCCTTAGAACATATTACAATATGGTCAAAGGGCGCCTTAGAACATATTACACTATGGTCATATTCTACGGAATACTCGTGCTTAATTCCCTCGGCTGCAAGAAAACTTTTGAACTGATTATTAGTGTATTCTGTACCGTTATCTGACCTGATTGTTTTTATCTTCTTTCCAGTTCGCCGTTCAACATAGTTTTTGAATTCCTTGAATTTCTGGAATTTGATAGTGTAGAGCTCGCACCATTTTGAGAAATCATCAATGAATGTCAAAAAGTAGCGGCTGCCGCCATGGCTATTTGTACGCATGGGACCGCATATGTCGCTGTGGATTAGTTCTAGTACGTCTCTTGCTCTTGAATCTGATACTGGAAACGGCTTTTGGGACTGCTTCCCCTTGATACATACTTCGCAAATTGGAAGAGTCTCCTTGAGGTTTACTTTGGCTCCTTGTACTTTACCTTTTCTTATTAGTTCTTTTAGGTCCGGCTCATTAAGATGGCCGAAACGTTCATGCCATTCTTTGATGCTGTTTTGCTTACCTGCAGCGATCTGGCTGTATTCGAGTTTTTCTTCTATCTGGTATAAGTCCAATTTGCAAGGAGCGGTGAACACTATTTCTCCTCCTGTAGCTCTAATAATTTCAGCTTTCTCCTTCTTGAAAACAATATTGAAGCCGTGATCACATATTTTTGAGACCGATAAGAGATTGGTCCTTAAATCCGGCACATAGAGCGTGTTCTTCAGGCTGGCGGTGAACTTGTTGTTTGGCGAGAACTGCACGGATCCGTATCCTTTTATGTCTGTAGCCTCATCATTTGCCAGTCTGAGTTTCGGGCCTTCTGCAGGCTCAAGATTCACGAACATATTTTGTTGTGAGCACATGTGTGACGTTGCTCCAGAGTCTAGACACCAGTTACTGCAATCACTGATTGTATGATAAGCTGCGTTGATGTACATGCTATCATTCTGGTTCTTTATTGGCTTCGACCTGCACTCAGCTGCACGGTGACCGACTTTTCCGCAGTTGTTCCATTTAAACTTAAACTTTTGATTAGTGCTTACTTCTTTTGGTTTGTTGTTACTATACTTCTTGTGTGCCAATAATGCTCCGGGCGTCGTCTCGCTTTGATTTCTGTTTCTCGCCTCGTATTCGTCTAATAACTTTATTTTAAGTGCCTCCGTTGAGATTAAGTTTTCCTGCGTTTCGATCGCGATTCGGAACTGTTCATATTCCTCGGGGATACTGTACAGTAGCAAAATGGTTAACAGATCGTCAATATTCATGAGATCAACTTCGTTTATTTTGTCTACTAAATCGGAAAACATATCTATGTGGCTTCTCATGTCTCCGCCTGCATTCATTTTTAGTAGGATCAGTGATTTCAACATTGCGGCTTTACGGGCTGGCCCGGTTGACTGGTAAGTGCTATGCAGCTTTTCCCATACATCGTTTGAAGTTTCGCAGTTTTTTGTATGCCTTAGTTCCGATGTTGACATGGCCAAAATGAGATCGGACTTAGCCTTTGCATCTTCGTTTATCCACCTCGTGGGGTTTTCTTCGGGTTTTAAATGAGTCCCGTTTACATATTTCCACGAGTCGTTCTTGACTAACAAGGCCTGCATTTGTATTTTCCAGGTGTCGAAATTGTCTTTGCCCAAGGGCTCTATGCGTATACTAGCAATACTCATTTTTCTTTGTAATTTGCGTTTACTTTTGCTACACAAGCAACTAGATCACGAAGCTACACAAGCAACGAACACTCTTCTTTTTTTTTTCTGTCACCAATTTGACGCCTTCAGTCTCGTCCCCAGAAGTCTCAAATTCTTGCACATGCATATGTATGTGCGCGTCGGCAATTTCCCCACGATTTGAAATTTGCCATTTAATCTCACTGGTTGTTCAATATTTTCTGCTAACTATTTTCTGGCGCAGTGGAAGGTGCTGCGGCCCATAACCTGTTGTAATTCAGCTTGAGTAGTGAATAATAGTTTTATTTAGGATAATTGATACAGAGGATTAAGTTTTACACATTCGTTTGCGATAGTGGTGGGCAGAAGAAGAGACAATACATTCGTTAGAGAAGATACATTATACTATGACTTTAATATCGATAGTTCGGTATGCGATATGTTAATGTAGATTAATACCGTGCCAATTGCATTTCCAATAATACTCTTTGAATTACCCGAGTGGGGGGTGATATATCACCCATATCACCCCCCTTGGATCCGCGCATGCTAACAGTCAAGATCTAATTGAATGTCATTATATGAGTAAGGTAAACACATGGACAGACATAGCTTGACATCATCTGCATACATTAATACGGTAGATGATTTTATAACATTAGGTAGATCATTAATCATTAAGCCTAAGAGTAAAGGACCCAGGTGGCTACCCTCCAGAAGTAACATTAAATATTTTGAAAATTCTATTGTTAAAACAGACCATTTGAATTCTATTAGAAAGGTAGGAAAGTATCCACTCAAGTAGATTTGGAGAAAAACCCAAAAAAGATAGTTTATAAATAAGAAGCCTGTGGTTCACTGAATCAAAAGCTTTAGAAAAATCTGTATAGATCACATCAGTCTGATGATGTGTCAGAAAACCTCGAGTAATTAAAGACGTAAATTCCAGTAGGTTAGTAGAAGTAGAACGGCATCTAGTAAAGCCATGTTGGCAAGGTAAAATAATAATCCGGCAATGACGCTGCAACTGGCAGGTTATAATTTTTTCGAAAAGTTTAGGAATTGAACTCAGTCTAGCAATACCACGATAATTTGAGATATCGGCCTTGTTCCCTATTTTAAATAATGGAACAATGAAGGATTCTTTCCATATGGTCGGAAATCTTCTTTGACTTAGGGACAAATTAAATAGCAATGTTAAGGGAAGAGCAAGGTAGGATGAACAATTCCAAAGTATACAACTAGGTATTCTATCAGGACCCGGTGAAAATGAGAACTTGAGAGTATCAAGAACATCAGAAACATTAATGGCTGGTTTAAAGATAGAGTTCAAATGAGGTAGACGGTATGGATAATCTTTATTAGTAACACTATTGCATTCTGTATATGTCAATTGAAAAAAATCTGCGAATTAGTTGGAAATATCATTGTCATCGGATGCTACATTATTATTGAGAAAAAGAGAAGGAGGGAAGCAGTTAGATTTCCGCTTAGAATTGACGAAAGAAAAAAAAGTTTAGGATTGCTTTTGAAATCAAGCTTACAACGAGACAGGTAGTTTTGATAACAGTCAGAATTGTACTGAATAAATTCCGCCTTAGCCGAACTATATTTAGCACAGTCTGTCTGCAAGCCGGATATTTTAAACCGTTTAAACAGTCTAGTTTTTTTATTCTTCAGATAAGATAGTTGCCGGGTAAGCCATGGAGAGCTGTAAGAATTCTTCATGGAGGCAAGAGGGACATGTATCTTAAATATAAAGCACTTGTCACAAAACAAAGCTTACAATCTTACAGAAAGTTTTACAAAATTACTTAAACATAATTGTAAGCTTTGATTCTTTATAGGTAATGATTACATTATACAATTTTGAATTTTTATCTATAATTAGTTCTTTCATTTATAATTAGTTGAGTGTGGTTGTGGGTTAGTTATTTTTTAACATTAATAATTATTCTTTTCGAAACTGTCTAGCACTTCTTGTATGTGTGGTAAATTATTCCAAAGCTTAAAAGCCCATGCAAAGAAGTGATTTTCACTTGAGGAATAGTGGATTCTTGTTGGAATTATATTGTTCGTTCTGGTTGAATGTGTAAAGTTGAGAAAAAAAGTTGAAAAATGTCTTCTATTGGGTTGGCAAGAAAGTCATGTCGTTTTTTTAGTAATCGTTTTTAATCTAATTTATTTACGACTAATCGAGCACCAGGGTCACACTTTTTAGTATCGTTTTAAAGCTTATTGTCTTAGGTACTATCGATGAAAATTTGGTAATTATTCGATAACATTTGTGGAAGCTATAGCAAATTAAACATGGAGGATCAAAGTGAGCATTTTCGGCATATTTTGCTTTTTTATTTCCGAAAAGGAAAAAAAGCTGTCGAAGCTCGCGAAAAATTGTGCGAAGTGTATGGTAAAGATGCCATGAGTGATGGCCAATGTCAGCGCTGGTTTGCCAAATTCAGGCTTGGAGATTTTGGAGTTAAAGACGCCCCACGTTCTGGTCGACCATCTGCCGTTTTTGACGAACAAATTCAGGCTTTGCTCGATATCTGCCATTCTCTGCTGCAACGGATTAAAAACGATCCTTTTTTGAAGCGGGTCATTACTGGCGACGAAAAGTGGGTTGTTTACAATAATGTCCAACGAAAAAGATCATGGAGCAAGAAAGATGAGCCAGCCCAAGCCACATCAAAGGCCGATATCCATCAGAGGTTAGTTATGTTGTCTGTTTGGTGGAATTGGAAGGGTGTAGTACACTTTGAGCTGCTGGGACGGAATGAAACCATCAATTCAGATGTGTACTGTCGCCAGCTATCCAATCTGGCGGAAAAAATTAAAGAAAAGGAGCCGGCACTAGCTAATCGCAAGAGTATAGTCTTTCACCATGACAACGCTAGGCCCCACACCTCTTTGGTCACTCGGCAAAAATTAACGGAGCTGAATTGGGAAGTGCTACCACATCCACCTTATAGTCCGGACTTAGCACCTTCAGATTACCATTTGTTTCGCTCTCTTCAAAACTCTTTGAATGGTAAAAACTTTGATTCAGGTGAGGCTGTCGAAAACCACTTGTCTCGATTCTTTGCTGGAAAAGACCAAAAGTTCTTCGAGCGCGGAATTATGCAGCTGCCCGAGGGATG